>VUJU01001068.1:0-69425 GCA_009835225.1 Aphis craccivora | reverse complement strand
AAACTTGTTACTAACTAATATTATTGAATATGTACATTGTATGAGTACTTTATACGATAAAATAATGAATTATCTAGTAAAATAAACACATTTGAAATAAAACATGCTAGTAAAAATATTAAACCCTCCCCCGGAAAAAATTTCTAGTCATACCCTTATAAATGTTTCACCATCATTCGTAATTAATGGATATTTACAATAGATTGTATTTGAGCCTTCATCAAACGCATAGTTTCCAGACGCGCGACTGGCGTATTTAACCAGGTAAAACAATAACAAACTTTGCTATCCTTGTCGAGATGTACAAGTCGTAACGAGTTACAAATCACTTTGCCCGTTCAACATGAGTTTGACCGTTGAAACTGTTCTCGGTAAAGTGTGGCCAGGGGCTATAGAATCGTATAACTATAATGATGAATATAATATAAACAGCACGTTTTCTGCCATACACAAATCTAATTAAATTATAAAACAGTAATAATTCATATATTAACAGAAAACAATTTTTATATCGAGAATTATTATAGTATTTGTTGAAAGTATTATTTTTAAATTATTGTTTGAATAAAATTGTCATTACAAATTGTACAAGTTGATATTTCTAATTATTTTTATAAAGATAAATAAAATTTTTTTTTTATTTTACTATACCTATATCAATAACATAAAAGAAAAAAAAGAAAAATTAGTAAAACATAGTTTCTTTCAAAAATAGTTTTAAAAAACTACTTCATATTAATTATTAAATAAAAAAAGTTTTTACTTTTTAAGATAACAATATTGCTGACTAATAAGAATCAAACTATATAATTATTATTAAATAAAGTCGCATTAACAATAGATCATCAAAATATTATCCCAGTGGCGCACCCAAAGGGGGGGCTTTGGGACTTAATCCCCCTCAAAAAAAAAAAATTTTATTAAATTACACATTGTTATAGCAAATATAGTATAACAATGATACATGATAATGTTTTATTTTTAAATTGTATAATTATGTTAGATACACATACACATATTATATATTACATAATAGTTAAATATTACGCAATAAGGTAATAGTGATTTTATATATTTTATACCAAAAGTTCTCATAGGTTCCAAACATACATCTGTTGCACAAACAACTATAATATAAATTCTGTTTTAGTAACAATAAATTAAAAAGAAATTTGGGTTAAAAAAACATCTTAATATAATAATATTTATTATAACATTTTGGAAACATTTTTTTTTAACCCACCACTGTTCACATAATTTTTTACATTAGGTTGAGTGGGATAAACCTTGTCCACAATAAAAAATATTTTAAAACTAATACTTTGAATTACTATTTTGTAACTTTCAATAACGAGCAATAAGTAATGTATAAAGATAATTATTTTATTTACCTAGTATAAATTGCATTACATATCGTTTTATAAATACAATTTTTTTTTTTAATTAGAATTTGTATTCGATAAATTAAATATCATGATTGAATCATAATGTGATTTTGATAAGCTATTCGAAATTGCAATTCCATTTAGTATAATATAATGACGTTAAAATATATTATGATTATAAATACACTATTAAATTACTTACATCGATTGGCTGATGATGGGTTAGTATTAAATAGTATAAATATCAAAATAAATATAATGCGAAAAAGTGAGGTAAGTTAAGTTTATTATTATTATTACCTAACTACCTTCCAAAAATCATAATACCGATAAAACACGTATGAATAAATCTTGTATTTAAGTGTGAATTGTTTTTATCATAATCTACGAAATAGGTGTATTAATTAGTAGAGAGATGTACAAGCGTAATTAAAAATTCTTTAATTTTTAGAAAACTCGCAAGTAGTTTATTTATCATAAATTATAATATTCCAAAATAGTTGCATAATATTTATACAATATAGTAATTAAATATTATATTTAATGGATCACCTAAAACTATTATTATTCCCAGAAAAACTAAAAACTTTATCCGATCTTACTTGATCGATTTTTAGTAAGCTGTAATATCTTTTTTCTTTTATTTATTAAAAATTATGAAAAAAATTAACTATCTAGAAAACTTGAAAACTTTCATTGAATATATTAGGTAATATCAAAAAATAATTATTTGTCGTTAAATTGAAATTTTATTTGAGATAACTGCTGAAAAACCCACATAAAATTTGTGTATTGATTTGTCGTGGAGATACTTAGGGTGGTAAGAAACTTTTGGGATATTATTATGGAGTAGTAATGACAAAGACAACTTCCTGTCAAATTGCACTTGTTTTCAATCGGCGTTATAATAGATTCTCGATAACGATAAAAAAAAAAAGAAAACGTGGTGTGATGAATATTTTCGACGTATAAAAACACCGGTCGATGTGGAAATATGGCGTCGCTTTCTGCGATGTTGTAATCGATTAAGACGTAAAAACGTGTTATCCTTCTGTACAAAGTTTGTAAAGTCTGTCGACTCAATCTTCAAAGACGGAAAGATGTAAAAAGGCGATGGACGCCAACACACAAAACCTGAATACACAAGGTGAAGGGGAATTTTATATTTCCCACACGTAATGAACTTCGAAAAGCATTTTTTTTAAGCTAAATAATTTAAATAATATGTTTTTCCCTTTTCATTGGCTTAATTGTATCCACCTCATTCATGTTAAGTTTAATTCAGTCACTGGTCGGAGCTAAACGTTAATTAAACTATTAGTTATAAAAATTAAACGAAATTAATTTTCTTTTTAAGTACCTTCTCGTTTACACTATTATCACTAATGTGTGTAAAAACACAACATGAACTATTATATATGTATTACATCGTATAATTTAAAACAATAATATGTAATGTATACGTTGTAAGAAACGTGACTAGAAAGAAGAAGTAGCTGGGTTTTTAAAATGTTTTTAAGAATAAGATACATCGGTAGGGGAGATTAATGACATTTTATATTGTAAATTATTTAACACTCGAGTATATACCTTATTGTTACCTTAATTACTTGATAATTTATAAACATCAAATATATCCATCTAGGGGTTTATATATATTGAGTTTTTTCTACAGTTATCATTATCGTTATAATCAAATATTATAATTAATAGTACAGAACAAATATGCAATGGATTTATTATTAAAGCACCTACTGACATAAAATAAAACATAATTATCACAAAACTCAACGATTCTAATCTATTTAAGAATTATGCTAACATAATATTACAATTAATCGTTAGCGAAACATAGTAACTATTATTATAGTTTTATGAGTTGAGCATAGTTCATATAACCTGTTATTTCAGAAAATATTCTATTTATTTTCAAGTATGGTAATTTTTCAAAAACTTAGAAACAACTAGTTGGAAAATATAGAAGTTTGTAAAAATTAGTTTCAATAGTTTAGCAAATCCATCATACACTAAGAATAATGCACGTAGAAGATTAACAAAGAAAAATCAAGAAAGAAGATAATAATTCAATGTAATAAAAAAAAAATATATATAATATTTTATATAGTATGATAAAGAAAAAAAAACAAGAATATAATTTGTGTGCGTAATCGTGTTTGTGTTCACAACATTTTCTTTTTAACTAAATAAAGTATGGTGTAAATTATAATATACAATTTTTTTTTTTTTAGTTCTTTACATAAAAAACAACATTGATGTATTTGAATAAAAGATTAAACTAAAATATATTATCTATATAATCTTTTATTCAATATATATGTATAATATAATATTAATATAAAATATAGCATTAAAATCATATAAAAAAGTATTGTCAACTATCAATGAGGAAACATAATATTACTTTAATATTATTAGTTGTCTTATAATAAAAGAAAACATATTTGTAATATTATAATACGTCATTTATTAATTTTTTCATTACATAATTATTATTGATTTTAGAATATTCAGTAAGTAATAAAAAACATATATGATTTTTCGCTAATCATCTTTTAAGATTAAATATTTTAGACTTAATTATATATTATAAATTCGTTTGATGGAGCTCATTGCCCAATCATCCATAAAAAAAAAATATATCGTTCATTTTAATTAAAAATGTATGTTAAATAATTTATGGTAGTTAATAATGGTTTTTTTTTTCCAATTTTTATAATCATAAATATAAAAATAATGATTTTTTTTTTTTATCTCAGACTACCCAGTACCTACATTTCATGTTTTTGTCATAAAATTGACTATCGAATTTAAAAACTCTCTAACGATTTCGATAAACAATAATAGGTACTCAATTTTTTTATAACGAACTCATAAATAGTCGAGAAATCAGCTACCTAGTCAAATTATTATATCTGGTTATTAATTGAAAATAATCATACAAACTAAAAATTAAATAAATTATTCAGGAAAATAAAAGTAAATTAGATTTTAACTTATCATTATTGGAATAAGCAAAATATTCATCATAATAAATAAATCATTACTACATATCAGGGTAATCAACCTTTTTAAACGGTATTTTATTACCTATTATTTTTTTTTTTTTTTTAATTAATTTCAACGACTGAATTCATAAAAAAAAAAAACAATTAATAATTAAAAATGTATTAAAACATACAGTCTATGCTTAAAAGATATTCTAGAGCCTCGAATCATTATAAGGTAAATAATAATTCTATATACCTCGAAAAAAAAATAATACAACACATTTGATACTTTCTTTCTCAAAAAATTAACACTGGATATTTACTATGGAAAAAAAAATACCGACGTAGTACCAAAATCATCGGTTATCTATTAATATGATCTACGTTGTCATTGTATTTATCGATTTTCATGGTTTGGATTTTTTTTTTTTCCAATTTAAATGATTGAAAATTTAAGACCCATAACTATAATCATATCATATTATCATTTACACTTTATTTATATAATAACAATGACTTTCATTATTTACACTATTCGTTATATTTGAAAAACCTTAATAAAACTCTTATTATTTATTAAAACAATTCACCATAACTCCAATGTTCTGAAATAAGTGCTAAAAATATTCTGAAAAATAATTACTATTTAGAAATTGTGCATATGGGATGATCTATTTAATAATTTCGATTTTTTTATTATAGTATACTCTCGATTATCCACGGAATAGGGTCCACGAATAATCCGCAAAATTAAAATTAAAACAAAAAAAATATAATTATATAATAAATGTATCAGTTAATTAAATCGTGTTATTATATATATTATTTAAGGAAAATAAAATTATAGCATATGTTATTTTTGTTTAAACATTCATATAATATTACGAAAATATTTTAAATTTTATCATTATTTTTAGAATTGAATTTTTGTATACATATTACATATATGTATGTAGATCATTTTGTAGTAGACTACAGATAATCTGCAAAGCACATAATCCAACCACGGATAATCAAGAATACATTGTATTTCTTTTGTATAATTTTAAATCGTTACAAAACAAGATTGTTATGAACAAATTATATATTTTTATTGTTACCTATCATCAATTTCTAAGCGTTACGATCTTTTGAATTACAACATATATTTTTAATTTCAAATTACACAGTAAAATATTATTTGAAGTATTTAAATCTCTATTAATACAATTTCGAACAAGTAGCTTATTAGTTATAACTTAAAAGTATTTTATATTTATGCGAGTGCAGTTTGGAAACCAAATTTTACAACGTTCGCTTGTACTTCACTCCATACATCAGAATTTTAATATGTAAACCTCAAAAAATAATTCTCCGAAAAATTCCATTTTTATTGATCGAGGATCTTAAAAATATATATTCTGCTTTATTTTTTTTTTCAAGCGACTGAAAATTTATAATCACTTTACTTTGATATGAATGTACTACCAATAAAAAAATTATTTTATAAAGTGTCGGTAATTTATATAATTAAAAATAAACTTACTTTTAAAACTGAACACGTACATAATACTAGACAAATATCTAGTATCAAAGTACCAACTATGTACAGAAAATGAACACAATCCACATAATTATATATTGGTCTAACAATTTACAATATACTACCATCAGAAATTAAACAGAGCAACTCTTTTATGGTTATTAAAAAAAAATACACTGGTTATCACAAGAACAAAATATAGAAAGACTCTTAACAAATATATAGAATTACTTCATAATTTATTATATGAATAGTATGACTTTAGTAACATTTGTTAATTTTTGTTTTATATTATCATATTATATTATATTATTTAACTACACAATTGTTTACATAATATTGTATTATATAAGCAATGAGGAGAAAACATATATTTACTTATATTAATATTATAATTATATGCAAATTTTTAATTATTTAATTTATATGAACTATTTAATGAATTTATATTTCGAATTGTGAACTCATGGGCCCCCACACGAACATGTTCAGTGGGGCTCATTATCTTCTTGAAGAATAAATAAAAATAATGTTAAAAAGATTAAAAGACAAATTCTATTAAAAAAATATTGTTTATTTACCAACTTAAAATTATATTTGCATGCATGTTAATAGATTTTAAAATAATGGATTACTCGTTAATAACCGATAAAGTGGTAAGTACAGTTTTTGTCTTATTAAATTTTAAATACAGATCGATCATAATACTCAAAAGGGTGCTCAACAATTGGGCCACGATGAAAAATTTTTCAAAAAAAGATAATTGGGATACTAAAATTGTACATTTATATCAGACCGACCCGGTGATTAGATCACTATTTAAAAGAGTATAGGAACATTAAAAGCTATAAAACGAGCTTTAATTTGAGATAATTATATTTTTAATGATAAAAAAAAAATAATCGAAGAATGAGAAAAATTAGATTAGAATTTTTGAATTATGTACTACGAAAAATAATCAAGTAGTAATTATTATTTGACTAATTTTATGTATCTAGTTTTATATTGTATATTTATTATAAATAATGTAAAATAAATTAATAAATGATATATTATTTTCGTATATTTTTGTATTATACATTTGTGACCCAATCTCCGGTGATGAAATGTTGTATACAAAATAGATGGATAAGATGTGACCCAATTTCCGATCGCCGGTTCAATATTATTTAAATATAGGATTGTACTAAATAATCATTAAGACAGGTAGGTAAGTGCCTATCTTTTTGAGTCGTACTTTTTTATCTATCGTAAGTAAGCCGAATACAATTGTACCACAGATCCTTCCAACTACCAATAGCATTCGTTCTTCAGGTACAAACATGCAGAAACAAATTGTAAATAAACAAGGATGAATGAAAAGGATATATTCCTCAGTAACCTTTTTTTAAATCTATATTTCCAATAATAAACATTAAAATATACATACATAAAAAAAAAATGAAAATACAACTCACCATTAACAAAATTATAACCATGATATTCAGGTGCATAACTTTCCCGTAGATTCTACAGGATAGAAGCACAGTAAATACAAATTATGTCAAACAAATTGTCCATAGTATTGGTTCGAATATAATAATAATTATAATTACATTTTATTAGTTTTATTAATATTTTAAGTAGGCAGGACAAAAATTAAACTGTACACAGTGTATTGTAACTAAGTATTTCTTTTCAGCGAAATGTATTACAACGGGAAAAATAATTAACAGAAACGTTACTTTTGTATCATAATAAATGAATGTCAACTGAAAATAAATTAGATAAATAATTCATAAAAAGATGCAATAACGCGTTGAAGTTATTTTTACCTCAGCGTTTTTTACTACCTTTCATTTGATTAAACTCGCACCCCTCATAATTAGTTATACGTTTAATAACAATGTAATAAAATTGTTGAATTTAATGTTCGTTTTGTAGACATTAAAAACGAAATGTATTGATTGCCTATTAAAAAGTTTATTTTACCAGACAAACGTAGAGAATATATTATTATTATTATAAGAATATAAAATATAAAACCGTATTTGATTAAACATATTTTTCTCATCTGACAAAGAAAAAAATATTATTATGCTTATGATGTTTACTTATCATAGATCAATATTATATTATTATATACGTATAAAAAAATTGAAAATCGGAAGTATATTAAAATTATAAGCGTTATAAACTATTAAGTTTGATTAATTTCAAATGCATTACATTCTCTACAATATATTTTATAATAACGATAAAATAATAACCTTAGAGAATTGAACATTGCTTTCCAATTATTCATCAGTTAACACTATCTAAAGACAATTTAATGACAAAATTTTAAATATGTTTTTTAAAATTATTATTCTGGCTTATTTTATCTATACTTTGATTACAACTTACATAATATCTTTCCATATACAAAAATCGCTTAAGATTTTAGTTAATTGATCAAGTAGGCATAGTGTTTGTAATTCGTTATTAAACAGGTATGTACGGCGAGGGAGAGAATATATTCTGAGAAAATATCATCAACATTCATTGAGAAAAATGATGTAACGGATGCTTCAAAGCTGAAACTTTTATTTTTATTTTTTTACGTTATTGAGTAATTTTATTGGTTTTAATGCATATTTATTCAGTATACAATACAATTTTACTCTATTGAAAATATTATCCATTAATAAATTGTTTTCTTGCTATTTAAGTTGTTTTCGTTTAATAAGTTTTTCGGTTTTTTTCATACACATTGTCAATATTTTGATTTAAATAATTTTATATAATAAAAGATAAGTCATTTTTGTGGTAAAATAAATTTTTTATGGCCATTTTTGGTTGTTTTTTAAAGCATATTTGTTTGATTTAAAGGTCATTGTAATCCGTGCCCTAGTTAACATACTAGGAAAACTGTATTTAAAATATCTAAATTATTAAATTTCATCAACGCTTATAACAGACTAAATAAAGTTTTAATGATTTTCTTTTAGATTTAACGTTGTTGAGATCAAATTTGCTCGGATCACTCGATCTACATATACAAATATGAATATCAAAGGACAGGATTTTAATTGCTTTTTTACAATACGGTTTTATTTATTTATTTTGCGTTAAAATCTAAAAAAACATTTCTTTAGTTTATTTCTCTCCTCTGCTATTTGCATTGTTTGTAAAACGACGGTCTGTAAATTTCTTTTGACATAACGCCAGTAAAGATGCTAATTTCCGGTTGCGATCGTAGATTGCGTTTTGAGTCTGGCTAATTTACAAATATTTTGGCAGTCACATTTTTTATACGTAGCACTTTGATGTCGAATAACGAATTAGCGTTTCTCCCATCCGTACGTTTTTATTTCATTATTTAAATTTAAATATTCATTTTGGAGTACAACGTATTACATAACAAAAAGCGACAAATTACTTTCATTAGACAGTGTTTTAAAAAACCTTTCATAATAAACACAAACACGATTGCTATTGTACGATATACAATTTTTTTTATCATTTAACAGTACGAAAAATGCAATATTGTCCGTATATGTATTATTTTTCATTTTTAATAACATTTATATTGCTCATACTAGAAGTTTAACTAGTTTAAGCTTAGACTCACAGTCATCATGTCAACAAAGCGCAGTTTTTAACACATTTAAGTGTAATTTTGTTTTTTTCTGAATATCCAAATATAATATTTTCCAAGCAAAAAATTTGTGTCAAAGATCAAAGAATTTAAAAATAAAAGATAACATTTGCATTTATTTTAAATATATTGTATACGAATATAATAAAAAATGTAATAACAATTCACGTAAAATATATTATCTCACAAAAAAAAAAAATTATAATAATAAATACCTATTACTTATTTTGCTTTATCATATTATTTTATATACGCATTACCTAATATGTACTAGATAAAACCAACGATGTCTACACAACGATCTGACAAACTAAATGTTCGTCACATGCAGGCAAATACATATTATAGATAGTCTATTATATTTACCACTTTCATCGATCACGAAACCGTCAAATTAAAAATAGATTTGTTTAATCATTTTTATTTAAACATTATTTTAAGTATTAAAATACATATTATTAATGGTTTAAATCATGTTTTTATTTAAAAACATTTAAATTCGTACCATACACATCAAGAAACAGTATAAGTACTCGTTTTCGTATTCGTAACACGTTTTTCATTTAGTTCGCTATATATATATATATTGATATCTTGAGCTCAACAGCATACAATTTTAACCTTAATCACGTCAAATATACAGTATAATAATATTTGTTGTATGTCTCAAAAAAAGAAAAATCTATCAATTATTTTCTGTCCTAAAAGACTACCCTATACCTACCTATATATATATATATATATTACACAAATTTAATTTGTACTACATGCCTTTTTTGTAAGCGCAAATACTTAAAGGTTATTGTTTTATATTTTTCTCGAGAAATTTAGTTTATGCTTAATTCAAATAATATAGTAGGTAGACCATGTACAATACTTGGTTTTTTCAAAATCAACCAAAACAATTGTTACCCAATGGAATAAATCAATTACCACATGCACAAAATAATATTATATAATTACATTTAACACAATAGTATCGTATAATTTACTGAAATAATAATATAATAATAATAATATATAATATATAATATATATATATTAGGTAGTCAATATCTTATCATTTGGGAAGGTTAGAGTGTTTCTAGTGCACTACTAAGCACTTCTCTAAGAAAAAAATATTATGCATTGAAATATGTATAATATATACATATATATATATATTATTCTAACATTCTTTGAGTTCCGATCAGTTATAATTTTGGGATGCAAGTAAAGTGATCTCTAGAACCACTGTTAACACGAATACTATTTAGAAACTAAAGTACCTACCGTTTCTGTTCTATCTTTAGATATATGAATATAGAATATATCAAACGATAATAATATGATATGAACAATAGTTATACTAAGTGTATACGCTTAATGTGGCTAGACATAAATCAATTGATTAAAAAGTTTTCTGGCGTAAAACGTTTAACAGAACCTAATGCTTTACACACACCTTTTTCTAGTCTTATAACTTAATAAGATTAGTATACTTATCTTTTAATATGGTTTACCCTCAGAGACGTATAATTATCAATTAACTTAACATGTTTTATTAAACAATAATTTTAAATGACTTTGTTAAAAATCAATTCATACGAATGTAAGAAAAAATTGTAATAAAAGTAAATATTGGTTCTCAATTAATGCACGTAGGTCATCATTATTAAAATAAACTACTTACCATTATAAGTTTAATTTTATTTTTATAGACCGTGATTTCAGATTTATTATGTTAGTTATTTTTGTTCGGTTTTTCTATAGATAACAGACTATTTTATCATTTATATTGTCATGTAAGTAAATTATTATACTCAATTACATAATATAATAGAAGCTAGTATGTAATAACTAATAAGTACCTATATTATTTGTAAATAAACAGATATTATTAATAACGGTTATTATAGAATGAGCGTCGAATGCTGATGATCACATGCCGCTATTTCCAAAATAACTTTAAAATATAAAAATTATTAAATAATTCCAGGAGGACTTCTTTGTTAGCGGAGTATCCGCATCGGCTCCTATTTGTCTGTTTTGGCTTCCTTCAGATGCCAATGGTATGGACGTATCAGCTCCCAATAAACAACATTTTCCTTCCCATTTACAGACTGAGGACTGATACATAAAATAAATAAAATCTAAAAAAAAAAAGGTGTAAATTTAAATGAAACTTTTTTGACAAAATTTGCTGATTTGTCCTTGTTTGTACTAATTAATCAAATGTCTGAACCAAGTTGCTAATATTTTTCTGATTTCTTGTATTATTTCTGCGAAGCTTTAAATACTTATACTGTACTTGCTTCAAAATGTCCATAAAAATGAACATTTTTCCTAATGCCAAAAACACGGTGAACATTTGACAAAATAGGAGTGCTTTTAAAAGTACCATCAATAAAAATATGCGTTCGCTCTTTTCCTGCGAATATAATAATAATGGTCACTCTGTATCAGAAATAACTGAAAATATTAAAAATACAATTATTTTTCTATCGCAATTCTTTATCATAATGGGACGCAATACGGCCACTAAACCGACGGAATGGTCAAACACCCGGTGCCGATACAGACTCATTAGGATTAGAGCCGGCCGGAAGCCAATGCGGTATCATCCTCTGTAGAGCTAAGTCAAATTATATTATATTATATAATAAATATATTTGTCCCTTTTTTATGAATATAGTCAATCTAATATAATATTTCAACCGCCTTCTAATGATAATATTATTGATGATGACGCTCTGAACAGCAATAGTGTCACTTACCGGAACGAATCATCGTTTCTTATTTTAATGGAGTTGACCTCAAACTAATTAAACATCGTCTCTCACTATCAGCCAATCTGCATTAAAGTGCATCGGTTGTCATCTAGACAAGTTTATTTAATAAGCATGCACTTCTATGTTTAAATAAATAAGTAATGTATTTATTAAAATTTTGAGAACACTTAAAAACCATATTTTTAAATATTTAGATTTTTATATTACTTAAGAAGTGTCCTATGATAATCAAAACTTTTTTGATAAGAACTAATTATAATTTCTGTAAGCTGTAATAAGCAGGTGGTTTTCTGAAAATATATTATATCCTAATCAGAATTCTAATGAATATTTTTTGAATTATTAAAATATAATTTACACTATTACATTATGATAGTAGGTAAGGATAAAAATTCTTAAAAAATATTTAAGAAAAAATATGAAATACACTTTATATATTTTAATCTAGTACTTATTATACTCAATGTAAATGTTAACAAATGTTAACAATTTATATAAAATATTGAATTAATTATAGGTAAATATTTAACAAAACTACAAAACAATTTATCTGATTTAATTTTTATATGTAAAAATATCAAAAAAAAAAAATACTCTATTTAGAATTTAAAATATAAATATATTTTGAAAATTAAATGATGATAATAATAAAAAAACAGCAAACAATAGGTATGATGTCTCAAAAACGTTGTTTTGTAATGAATTAAAAACCAGTAAATAAAATATTTTTATAACTCTGTTACTTGTCAAGATGATGAGTGTTTGCTGTTTATAATAATCTAATGTTTAACTATCAACGCAATTCAATGTATATTCGCTTTAAGTGGCGTTCTAAATCAGACAGATAAACCACATTAATTGATTTCACACTCGGAGAGGCATGAGTAATGAAAATCCATATGTTACAATAATGTTATCATCCAACACTGCTGTGAACAATAAGATAATAGCGATAATTCGTATAATCATGTTAACTGCAGTGAATTTACGAAATAAATTGAACTTCCCGGCATTGTAGTTTCCTGCTATTTTAATTTTATGAAACAGTCTTACCAAATCGGCACCTAAGTGGTGTTACGGGCCAAGAAAAAAGTTAATCCATTAATATTTATATGAAATCTAAAACACTGACAATTACCTCTAAATAATTCATTATTATTGTTTATTATTTATATAATGGTAATAGAACAATATGTGATCTACAAAAACCATTTTACACGATATGAGATAAACTATACAATAATCTACTAACCTTATTTATTACATTTTGGAATTCGCCATAAACAGTATACGTTTCTCCATTGATAAAACATTAAAGCCTTTAAATGCTCATAACTATTTTAAAATAAAAAATATCAATAAAATCTTCAGTAAGACGACCTAGATAATATTCATACTTTTAAATTTGATAATAGTTAAATTGACTCAGTGGCGTATTTAGAAATTTGTCAAGGGGAGGGTCCAGAAAATTTTCATAATCAGATATTTGGGGGGCTTTGCCCCCACACCCCTCAATAACTCTTTATACATTTACCATATTTTTATGTAAATATTTAATTTATTACAATAAATTAACAAAAATCCATTTTAATATTAATTATTTATTTTTATTATATAAAACAACATTTATATTACAAATTCCAATTTTCTAGGACTTAATGCCATCAACATATAGAATAATTCTTTTTTATAATATGCACTAAAAAGTTGAAAGAATCAACCATAAAAAAATAAAAAGGAACTACAAAGTTATTTGTAATATTTGATTTGGTCTTGTAATATTATCCTGTTAAATTCAGGTTTTAGGTTTATTATGGCATAATTATTTTAAACTATGACCACAGTAAAATTAAAAACTATTAAACATATTTTAATAGGAACATCACAACTATATAATAAAATTATTGTTATAAAAGTATTTTAAAATAATGGTTTATTACCAATTAGGTAAAAAGTCCTATCTCAGATACATTAGTGTGACAGTGTCGAATAAAGAGTAATCATCTCATGTAAAATACTAAATATTCAAACAACGTTGAATTTTAATGTTTTAAAATTTTTTAATGCAAATTATATCAAATAAAAATGTTACAAGTTACATTTTAGTGGGAGTAAATCATTAAAAATGTGTTTTTTGTGTTCACCGAAGAGCTTTAAAATAAATACTAAGATACGCATTATTGCAGTTTAAGCGACGAGATCTATGTCCCAATTAATAGACATCATAGCTAGTCCATTTAGCCATGTTTACATAACAATAAAATTAAAAATATAGTAAAAATCAGTCATATTGTTGTAGAGTAGATATTAAATATTTTTCAAAATAATTAAAAGATAGTTAAATTAGACGTTTAGTTGCATATTATGGAGCCAAAGGGGGGCTCTGGACCCCATGGACAAACCCCCCCTGTTAATACGCCACTGAATTGACTCTAATATTAAAGATAACTTAGAGAACAACATAAAATGAATTCTGCTCAACACAAATTTGCTATGATGTACAGGTTAGTAAGACGGAGACAACACATGCGTGTTGCTTTTAACATTCAGATCACATATACAAATAACAATATTTGAAGATTTAATAATGAAAAAACTGAAGGTTTTTATCAGCATTTTAAATTGAGTTATTAAATGGAATATGTTATGAATGTTCAATAAATAACAATATAGCGAATCGAACAGCATTTATATCATATATATATGTAGCTATACGTACCACGTACGTGTATATAATATAATTTTGTATAAACGTTATATCAATTTATGTTAATATTAAAAATACAATATTTCAATTTATAAATGGCTTTTTAACTATAATACCGGCTGCCATTTACAATATAATTAAATTTTCAACTTGAGATTTTAAACGTGAAAAAATAGTTACATACCAATATGACAATATAACGTCATGTAAATCGGTAACGACTAGCGAGTAAGAACACGACACAATAGAGGTAAGTATATTGTTTATCATTAGAAATCATGATAATAAATTCCGAATAAATTTTAAGTAGAGTTCGAGATTAAATTGTTTTGAATTAGAGATGTAAGGTCGGTAAATTTTTACCACGTAAATTTACCGGTAAGGTAAATTACCAGTAAATTTACCAATTAATTTTTTACAGGTAAATATTATTTTACCGAAAAATTAGCATGTGGCATTTTAAATTAAACGTTTTAACGAGATTAATATTCTTAACATATTAATATAATGGAATAGTTGATATAATATAACTTAAAACGTCAAACGTTCAATATGCCCACAACTACTGATAGTGTATTACATATCTATAAATAATAAAAATAAGCGTTGCAATAATAATAAATTCATGAAAAAGTGGAAGTGAGGAGTTCCTAAGGGGTTCCTATGGTGACATACAAAATTATCAAAATTAACCAAATTTATAGAATTTACTTACATTTACGTAAATTTTTCTCGGTAAATTACAAAAAAAAAAAAAATTTACGTAAATTTTACATCTCTAGTTTGAATTCGTGCATTATTTATTTGGCTAATGTAGTGAATTGTTTAAAATTTAGTAAAAATTATGTCAAATAACTATTATTTATTAAATAATATTATATAATGGTATTTAAAACAAAATATTATAATTTATAGGATATACTCATCGTATATATTAAGATAAAAAAAAATTTTGAATCTTATTATTCAATTTTCATATTAAATGAATAGAACTATTTATAAATATCTCTAAATAAACTACTGGCTAGGTTATAAAATTGTTGAAAAATAAAAATAAAAATGTTTTCAAAAATAATAATAATTAATACTTTAACAAGCATAAAATCATATTATAGTTTTTAAAAGTTATTTGTACGTACATTTACGGAAATGTACAATCTAAATAATGTATATCTTTAAAAGTTGAATCAATAAATGTTTATATTTCTAGTTACTTAATAGTTGTAATGATAATAATAATGAAATAAGTAGAATATTAAGTATTATACTCATTAAAAAACATTTTTCATCATTGTTACACTAAACATAAATAGTGTAAATTAAATAGAACGAAAAAAAATTGTTATTCACCAATATCATGTATTTAACATTAAATTGTTCATACAAGCATCTTATTTTAAACTAATCGGTTAAGTACACTTTAAAATAAAATTGACTTATTTTATGTCGCCATTTTTAGGGTGAAATGATATTGAAACAACTTATACATAAATATATTTAAAAAAAAAACTTAAATAATTGTTTAAAATTGTTGAGGACTGTCATAAATCAACTGAACAGCTGTCCCTTACAGATTATAATCCAAATAAAAAATTAAACAAATAATATATATGCAATCTAATAAATATTAAATAGTAATAACGTAACACATAGTTTTCTTAATTATAAAAATTGCATTTATGAATTATTTTGAATGTCTTTCACAGCTAAAAATATTTTTAACTTTACTAATAATTATTGAAATTAGTAAACTAAAACTAATAATAATAAATGCAGTTATAAATATATTAGATTTATAAAAAAAAAAAATTTTTCGTGGAACATCGCTCTCTGAAGTTTTTAGTAGTAAAAGATAGAGTAAAATATAAATTATATTGTAACAATTAAGAGGATAGGTAAGTACTTATCTAACAATATAATACGTATAATAAGAAAACCATAATATTAATTCTATAATTTAATGTTAGTACTTAGTAGATTTCTAAACATCTGTAAAAGAAAAATAGATAATTTATAAATGTACTCGTATAATTAGTATTATGTAAATACAAAGATGGGATTTCCAAGTAACTAATATAAAATAATATAATATTAAAAAGTACAATGCTTGAATTTAACATTAAATATACTGACAATATTAATTACATAAAAAACATATTTTCTATTAATTATTTTAAATTAAAACCAAAAATCATTATCATTCCATGTTATTATGTTAAAACATTATTTGATTTTGGAGAAAAATTGTTAAGTTAAGTATTTTTATTATGAGCTATGACTTTATTGCAATATTTATTGAATTTTCCTTCGTGAAATAAAATAGAAATACGGCACTCACTTAATTGTTTAAAATCATAATGATTATTATTATGAAGTACGACAAAAGTTGTGTTGGCTGAATAGCCTATAAAAAATAAAAAAAAAAAACGAACAGTCGAAACGTTACATTACATTTTTTTTTATAGGTTTGTCGGATAAATAAAATCGTTGACATTTTATTTTTTGCACCATTTTACTTCATAGATTATCTAAATACATATATATATAATATGAATAATTTTATCAATATTTCCATTGCTCCATTAGGTACTTGAAATGCACTATAACACATTACATTGATAGCTTTAAAGATTTAAACGGCTGATCCTTATCAAAGATTCGTGACCTCGTTTTCGTTTATGTGCTCTCAAACTAAATTACACTTTTGTAATGCAACGGGCTTGTATACACAGTCAAGTTCTAGTACATGAAGTAACTTCAAGTTTACTCTATGGCAGTTTTGATTTGGTGCAAATTTAATATTGTTACATTGCTTTTAAATCACGGTATTTCAGATAAGTTTTCATTAAAACAATTAACTATTTCTATAATACTATTTATAATTAACCAGAATTATTTAAAAATGATATAATAATGGACCTTATTATCTATAGTCAACAGGTATGATAAATAAAAATCGAGGAAAAGTTCATAAGAAGTATACAGACGACGAATAAATTAAAAAATCAAGTGGCAATACATACTAATAACAATATCGTCATTAAAAACGAGCATAACGACGGGACATCGTCTTTATTTGACAAAAACGCTGACCGAATGATTACTTTTGGCTTTTTACGATTTTCTCCAGTCGAATTTTTAACGCAGTAACTGCACAGTAAGTAATAATATTATTAAAATGCATCTTTATATTATAAATCTTTCAGCTACATATTAACGTATTGATGATTCTACCACAATCCTGACGAGTAACGGGAGTAGTATTCTGTGCTAGTGCCAACCACCTGCTCGCATATTGTACATTTTACCTTTAATTTAATAGATCGTTTGCACACATACAAAATAATGATTTGTATATAACTTTTGAATCGTAACAAAACAATATTTTTTATAATATTATACTGTTTTTAACTACATATTAAACAAAATATAATATTTTATTAAATAATGATAATATAAAATACGTATCTGCATACAAGCGTGATTATTTTATACCCACATGATGACTTTATGCCGTTTTATAAGAAATAATTGAAATAATAAATTGAATTAGGTAACTCACATTAAGAATGAAATCGATTTAAAAATAACATATTATTGTCGTCATTAATAATTATTAAAATTTAAAGATTTGATTTGAATATCTTAAATCAATTTTTACAAATATCATTTTTTTTTTTTTTTTTTCATAAATGGTTTATATTGCGTATTTTGGATGTATGTACGCAAAGCGGTGTAACGACAAAAACATAGTTATTAGTCATAGTTATTAAAATGTATCAAAAAACTGTGCAAAACAACTATTCAGGTAAGTTATACAAAACGGGCACAGGAGGTCGACGGCGCCTCCGCTGCAAGGACATGAACACTTCTGCAATATAGTTATATATCTTAAAACATATAAAGTTATTTAAAACGATATTCGTGCGAAAGTTACAACGACATAATATTATGTGCAGTTCATATATTATAAAAAATATTATTATAAGTACATAAGTACATTATTGGAAACGATACAGTGCACCGTCACTCGGACTCCTCCTCGTCTTCGTCCTTGATGATGCCTAGATGCCTGGCCACGGCCTTGACATTGCTTATGACCTCTTCCTGGACTAGGTTGAAGCTCATGGCCAAAAGGGCGATACCGAACAACAGGTATAGTGAACAGAACCATATACGGAGCTTGGTGTCGTCACCCTTGTTCATCACGCGCTGGGCGGGCACAAAGTCGCCGAACCCGATGGTGGTGAGCGTTATGAAGCAGAAGTACGCCGAGTCCGGTAACTCCCAGTTTTCCCAGCTCTTGAACAGGAAGGCGCCCATGATTATGTAGCTGACCACTAACAGCACGCACAGCCATATGGGCACGGGTTTGATGTGGTCCGGGTTGTTGTCGTCGAACTCGCACGGTTCCGCGTCGTCGTAGTAGTCGCTGTACCGGGTCGTCCGCCGAGGATATTGCCGGTTCACGGCGAAACCCAGTGGCGACATGATACGCGGACTGGGCGCCATCACTTCCAAACGTTTGCCTGAGGAAACGACGGTATATACATAATGGGTTAAAACAAAAAGTAAAACTTTAGACTTTTGACACAAAAAACTTTTATAACTTTTAATAATAAAGTAAAAGATACTAATCGTAATAATGTTATGAGATTAATAATTATAGTTTTTCGATATTATGTGCAATTGATTTTACACGTAGAGAATGACACGGTGTAAAGTTGGTAGTTATTTTGTGTATCGCCACGTTATTAAAAAAATTCTATTGCATTGTAAAATCAATAATTAAAAAATAATATTAAGCTGGAACTTTAAATGGAGATTTTGCGCATCTTTCTCAAGAAATAATCAGTGTATGTCACTCATTTCATAAATTACTTGTAAACAATGATGATTTTGGTTGGAAAATTGAATTTGTAATATGTATATTTAATTGATTAAAAATATTTATACTAAAGATTTCCTTAAGCAAATTAAAAAAATGTAATCTTGTATAAATTATTATTAAAACCGTTTGACGTTTTTCGCAAATATAGAATGAAATGATTGATCTGTTTTCATATTTTTTTGAAAGAACGTATTAAAAAACATAAAGCATAATGATGTGTAATAATCTATAATGATCTATATGTATAATAGTGTATGGTCAAAAACTGGAAATCTCCTACATGTCTGTAAAATATGAATTATTTTAGCATTCTCTAATTTTATATCTAATATTCACTTATGTGAATTTATACAACCCAAATAAATGAATAGACGACCTTACATTGGATTTGTAAAAAAAACATTGCATAAGTCTTTCAGTAGAAGTGAGTTAATATTTTTTTTATAAGTAAAAATATATACTGGGATTCGTAATTGTTCCAATAAAAAATCGTTAAGAACGACGAGAATTTCAATGGTATTTTATTATGGTATCGAGTTAGTACCTAACTGTATAAGCATAGCGTACGGTTTGTTTTATATGCAATGAACTTATACGTTTATATATTACATAAAAATACAATTATATACACTCAAATACTTGTTGATATTTTTTTGTCGTAATGCGATTTTTTTTTTTTTTTACAAGAAACTTATTCAATTTTAATTTTTTTCTTATTTCTTTCTTAATTTTTCTCATTTTAATTTTAAAATGATGTAAGTATATAAAAAGTTCCGGATCTGTATACAGTATGAACATTCGTTCTTATTCAAATAAAAACTATTGAAATTAATGTCACGAACTTATTCAAACTTAATTCATATTGTAAAACTATCATAAAATATATATTATACCTTTAACCCATTTTGCTCTTAAAGATGATCATCCAATATTTTGAAGTTTAAAATACGTTCATACATTTCATAACTTTACTTATCTTTGATAAATTGAATAAACTTTGAAACGAAAAAACATGTCTTTACCGATGCATTAGCATACTAATTATATATGAAATATAGATTAAATAAATAAAGTTTAGGCTTTAAATAAAGATAAAAAAACATAAGCAAAATTTAAGTAAATTCAAACTATATACATATTAATACGAATAAACGTATATACTTAAAATTTATTATAAACATGGTATTTAAAAGTACACCATCTAATGTTCATATCAAAATGCTCAGTATTATTCATACTTTTGCATTTATATAGAAAAATATAAGTTTGTGTTTACGAATCGTACAACTATAAACACTTATCATACAGTATAATATTAAAATTATGTTTATTTTATTATTACGATTATGAACATACGTCATACTTAAAAAAAAAAAAAATTAAAATCAGAACCTTTTAACTTTGATGATATATAACGATATCAGTTTATCGTGCATGGTTAATTTATGCATATTGGTGTAATATGTGTTAGGTAATGAAATTGTTCACATCTGTCGTGAAACTCTGTTTTCGTTTTTATTTTTTTTTCACACAAATAACAGCAAATGATGGTAAAAACCGAAAATCTAATCCTAGATTTCATTGGTAAGTTGCAAAAAAACTTCAGGCTTACTTAATCTCGTTCTATTATTTTCACCTTCATTCCATCCCCGTTTTCTTTTCCCGTTACAGATTAAATGATGCCCGGGAAACTTTACGTCCAAGGTTTAGTGAACGGTGGTCAGAGGGATATATTGTATAGGCGAAGTGAAGAGCGGAAAGTCATCCGCAATATATTATTGTATTTATCCTAGGTTGTTCTAAGAACTAAAACTATGTTCTATAGCTCAGCGACGGCCAATAAGTCACAATTACTCGTTCCGCTACGCAGCATAACTAAAATGTCCAATGCCATGGATGAGAAACATACATACTTCGTAGTTCGCAGTAGTTTACGAATTCAAAATATTTCACTTGTACAAACATCCGATTTTTAATTGTCAGTGAAATGTTAGATTTTGGGTTATATTCTAGTTTTGAGTTAATACCAAATCATGTCGATTTGAACAAAACAATTAATTACTAAAGGATAAAAAATATCTAACGGTCAAATCCAAAATACAAAAAAGGTATAACAATATTATCGATTGCAAAAGATTTAGTAAAAATAAACTAATTCACTTAAGTGAAAAACAAAAACTGGTGCCTCAGTAGAAAATAAACTGTAAAATAATATCAATTCTATACTTTTTTATTTTTTATATATTAATATTAATAACTTATTTTTCAACCTTTATAATTATTGTTTAAGACGATATTCTGCTTTTTAAGTTTTTACTCGTACAGTTCAACATACAACAGCATTGTTTTTTTTTTTTTTTTTTTAATATAACAATGGGAAAATTTTATTAAACAGCGGAATACGATGTTGTGTTTAATTTTTAATTTTAGAAAGGTAAATTGTTCAAGATAAATAATGTTTGCTATTTAATTTTGTATGCAAAACTTTATATATAATATACTTAATCATAAGCTACATATTAAAGCACCAACAAAACCTAATAAACCCACAATATCATCAACGTACCAAGTACTCTCAAATAAAATATACACTGTGAAATGATTTAAAATTAATTTTCATAGACATAAAATATAAAAGTAAAACTTATTAAAAATTACTAAAATGTTTTAAAAAATTAATTTTAATATGCCAATAAATTCCAACTATTTTATTTTATTGAAACATTGAAAATTTAAATAATGTATGTTATTAATTTCATACATTTAATACTATAATGTGATATGTAATGAAATTACCTACTTAAATTTTCAAAAATTCCTGTTTGTTTTGATTTTTGATAAGGGAAAAGTAAATATTATTTTAAGACAATTTTCTTCCAGTCGGTTGGAAATGTACACGCAAAAGTCCGATTACGAAACAGTGGAATCGCAAACGTCCATTTCTACCCAGGCTATATCTGAAGTCGGTCCAAAATAATTGTTATTGCCACACGCGCGCGCGCTTGCACACACACACACACCCATAGAACTCGAGATTATAAGATGCATACTTTTTTTTTAAGTAGTTGCAAATGAGGATATATCCTTTTTTTTTAAATATTTGAATTCTACAACCGAAAATGAGCAGTTCAAATGACAATGATTTTTAGGGGTTTAATTTTATATAATAATATAATATGCCATGAAGATCGCAAATAATTCGGTTAATCACATAAAAAGTAGAAAAAACGAACAGTGATCAAAAGTATAGTTACATCGGTATATACATATACAGGGTGATTAATCACTACCTTTTACTTCTTCGATAATTTGGTTTTCAAAGACTGATTTAAAATAATTTAATTTATAAATATATCCGTATTTTCTAATTCTTGAGATGTTTTTGTACTATTAAAGAAGTACGCTGTTGTCGCTGTTACAAACTTTTACTTCTCAAACGATAATACCCATTTAAATTAAATTATTTAGCGCATAATTTTTTTTTAAATGTTTATGAGCCTAATTCAAAATTCAAATGAGTAGTTTTAGTTATTAGACTTTATTTAACTAGAAAAGCTTTGAAACATATTGGGGTATGTTAATTTGAAAATGTTAGTGATTCTTATTAATTTATCAATATTTATCATTGATAAAAATGGTTCAAATTTAATAAATACTAGATCCGATACTACATCAGTTTTATATTTTTGTAAAACATTTTTTAAGGACTATTCTTTTCCATATAAACATTTTAATAACGGTTTGGTATATCAACTTTTTTAAAAAATATATCCACTTAATAATTTAAAATAAAAAAGAAGGATTTTACCATTTTAGTTTAAAATATAAAAATTTGAATTAAAATTAGATGTTCCTAAAGTAAAATTCATAGAAAAAAATGTCATGAGTATTGTTATACTTATAGTGAATTATACTATACATAAGAAGAGAGGAGGAAACCCGAGTCTTATCAGTAGTTATGCTGCGTGCGCTCTCGTGTATGTGTATTCTATATGTGTGATTGTCGTTTGCGACGTTTTCCTCATATACGCACCCTTACCGCCTCCACCGCCACTACAGCCGCCACCTCCCAAGAATTCTTCACGTGACTTACTCTGATTGGAATTCCGATGTCTCGGTCGGAATTTCGGTTTCGGGTAGTAATCCTGATCAGGATGGTCCATTGGCGGCATGTCCACGACTAGATGCTGAGGTGTTTTGCTTCGACTGTTCGTCCGCAATGTTCCTGATGGCGTTTCCGTCGCCAAATTTGGCGCGGCCGAGTGACCCCGGATGTTTCGGCGGATCTCTTGACTTTGCTTCGGATGAACTGCAAAAACAGACACCAAAAATAATATTCGTTTATTAAGCACATTATATGATACACAGTCAACAACCACAACCACGACTACACCACGGTAAGACAAGACGATCACGAATCACGACTTCATCATGACGAAATGAAATTTCGAATACACCACTGTGGATGAGTGATATTATAAAATATTATTAATATATCAGTGACATCTCAACACGTTTGAAGTATCAAACAAAGTAACAACGGTAATTTTCACTGGCGATTAAATTATACATAACTATTATCATTTATACTAAAACTTAATATTATTATAAGTCAAAATTGACTAAAAACCTCAAATCAAAATATGTAATCCAAAATTCTTTTTTTTTTCTTTTTTTTGTGCAATAAAGTCATACTTTTAACAACAAATCAAATATTTTATCGACTATTACAAAAATAACAAAATAACAAATTCAAAATTGACGGATAGTCAACCAAAAAAAAAAATGAATAAAGCCATTTTTCCGACTATTATTCAATATTATGCAATGTATTTTAGATACAATATTGAGCACGAAACCTGTATCGCGTTAGCTGGTTTTAATCTGTTTTTTTTTTTTTAGGGAGGTTTCTGACAAATTACATTATCATTCCAAACGACTGTCACCTATCGCATCGGACACTAAACATAGTAGACCTGTGTACATAATAAGCGATTTGTATTGTAGCTTTGGTGTATTTTTTTTACCGCCTTATTGCGTATATTTTTAGGAAATCGTGTCTCAGTGCATACAATTTTGGTTCTCAGTACAACAATGTAGTATATTTTCACACTAATGTAATTCTGTGATTTTTTTTTTAACACACTTTCGACAATTTATTTTGTACTTCATTCAACGAAATGGGCATCAATTCTATTCAATCTAAGAAACGTAAAACTTTTTTAGGTTCATTACTAAGAGTAGTGAATACTTAGAACAACTTTAGTTATAAAAATGTTAAGTTATTTTGTTCACTGAACCGATAAGATTCGCAGTCTTAGTATTACTGTCCCCTTTAACGATATTTCTCTCGGGCTGAACACTGTTTTTCGCCGAAGTCACGTGAAATTACGGTATCATCTACAGTATAATGATTATGAAAGAAAGCTCTTGGACTCCCCATAAATGAGGATCAGATACGTAACATTTTGGAAAGCTTAACACTATTAGATTTATAAACATCGTTAACAAGACGTGACTATTATTACAACACGTAAGTAATGTAATAGTACCATTTATAATCTTATTAATAATCCGATTCCGTGCTATGTTCCGGTTTGTTTTTGTTCAATATCTCTCAGCTTAATTTTAAACAGATATCAACTATCCTTTTCGTACTTTGTTTCAACGCTGTTCTTTTGATCATAATAGTTTTATCAATATAAACATAGTAACTTTACGTATGAGTTACACTTATGCATATTCCTCACGTAATATTGTGTCGAGTGGACCGCGTCAATGCCATTGTGTACGAGTTTATACTACTATTATACTATTATACACACAATTTCATATCAAATTGACAAGTTTTTTTGTTGTTTAAAGTTTTGAACCCAGTAAACGAATCCTTTTATATTTACTCTATTGTTAAGTTTTATGAACATTAAAAAAATGTAATACAAATATATATATATATTATATATATTTATGTATAAATGACTTTCATCAAATATTTTATTACTAGTATGACAGAATGATAATAATAATAAAAACGAAACGCCACATTAAATGAGTGAAAAAACAATTAGCCTTCATAATTGTATATAATTTTCTGTAAAACGGTATGTTTCAATTTGTATCTTTGAAAAAAAATTATCTATAATGAAATCTTAAATATAAAATAATGACTGATGTTCTTTGCTATAATTTTACTAAAATATCTTTGGCCAAATAATTGACAAATAACGTTCTAAATAAGTCGCTTTCGTTAGAATCTATAGCTATATATATTCATAATTATAACATTGAATTTAACATAATCATTACGAATACCACTATAGTTTTATTTACAAATACCAAATACTTGTATTTAGAATATAGCTTAATGTCACGAGGGTATTTTAATTAATTGAAGCTTGTTTCACAAACTTAGGTAAAGCATAGGTATCAATTTAAGCAAACAAAGTAATTCAAAAGCAAAAGTGTAACAAAAAATAATAATAATTATGAGATTTTTGATTATAAATACTGTTTTGTTATTATATAATATATATTTATTACGAATTTTAGTTTGGTTCACTTTTGTGTGTTTAAAATACTACTTTAATTTGAATTATTTATCCCGTCTCCGCCTTTAAATCATTTCGTGTTAATGTATTTTAATTTTAGTTATCTTATCCAAATTAAATTAAAATATCTCAGATTAAGAGATATGAAATACTGACCAAATTACTGCATATTAATTTTATTATTATAAAGTGTCAGTAATTATTGTAATTATTAACATGCACTCAACAGAATTTATAATATTCTATGTTATGTATAATTGTTGTACCGTTTATAAAACATGAATATGAAACAAAAATCGTATTTAAATTAAATGTTGTATATTCTGTTAAATATTATAATAATATAAAAATTAAAATAATTATATCTCTTTTTGAATCATATTTTATATAGTATTTATCTTTAAATTATTAATAAGTTCTTATTTTAAAGATAGACAGTAATTTAGACTTACATACCGATTATTTACGTCTGGTTTTAATTAACATTATAGCCAAACAAATCATTTTAATAAAATAATATACGTATCATTATTTTATGCAGTGACATGCAATTCTATTGTTTTACAACTATAAATTAAACAACTGGAATGAGAATTGTTGTCACGAGTTATTTATGTCTTAAATAAAAGGTTAGCAAAATAGTATACATTTGTATAAGCTATGCAATGAGTTTTGGACTTGTCAGCGATTTTTTTGTGAAAAAATCAAAGTTCATAAAAGCTTTAGTATTACTTTGCAATAAATACCATTAATAAACCAAGATGCATACCAAATTTACATATTTTTACTTTCCATTGATATTTTTGATGAAGTTTATTATAATAAGCATATATTTTCAATATGAATAGGATCTTCGTAACACATAAAAATTAATAAATTATATTAAAATTAATTAAGAAACAAATATTTAATGTTTTTTAAATATTGATTAATCAATTATAATAAATTTTAAATAGTAGTACTTACTAAAAATGGTAAACGTAAAATTGTAATTATTGATTTGAACGGTCAATTCGGTTTAGATACATTAACTAATCATCTTGGGTATTAAAGTTTATACTCCTCTCGAAAAGGTAATAAATATAAATATAATATCACCATTCACCACGTACTAATTTAGTAGCCAAATTAAATTAAATAGCGTAATATTAGAAAATATCAATAAAAAAAAAGTTATAGTCGACTGCGAAATGATTTAATATATGATATAATACAGGTTATTTTTATTTTATCGAAAAACATCGCTAATAAGGAAAACCCGCAACTAGCTATATTCTTATTTTAATTATATTATATAAAACGTATATGCGCAGGAATATTATATTATATATATGCGTATGAACCTTCTATTGAATCATATTTGAAATGTCTTGGAAATGTAATTATTATAAATTATTGAAGGAATAAGGAAGCTATAATTTATTTACAAGGTTTTTTTCTTTCAGCAAACAGTTTTATGTTGCTGTATGCTAACATATAAATTATATATAAATACACTTATGTATTTATATAGAAAATATATGTAGTTCAGTTAAAAACGTACAAACAGTAAAATATCATAAAGCAACCTACTCAGATTAATGTCATATGTGCGTTATATTTTTCGTAAAAAAAATAGATTGTTATTGTTCTAGGTGCAAAAGATACGGAATTTATGCAATACCATAATCGTGGTTGAAAAAAAACATCTAAGTTAATAGAAAATCACTTAACAAATAAGACTTTAATATTATCGACATTGTATTACAGTAATTATTCAATGTTTGTCTAAATCCTACGCTGTTATTTCAGACTTTGTTCAAGAGTGACCTACTACGATGTATTTTATTTACCTTTGTTATGAATAAAAAAAAAGATGTGGGAAAGTGAATACCGTTCTGCTGTACAGTAGATGTTGAGTGGGATAACTCAATATGTAGGAGATGTAAAATTAATAATTTTGTGTTAAATTTTAATTCAATGATAAATCATTGTATCTTTACGAAAAATAATTCTGAGTGGAGATATTCTTACAGTCTATATTACAAAGCATATTTCATGTATATTTTTTGTTATTTGATAATTTTACGGTAGATTGTTTTAGTTCAGATAGTTTTTTTTTTTTTTTAAACAAAAGTTGAAAATTGTATAAAGTATCTTATATTAAATGTACATATCTTAGATAATAAAATAAAAAAATTGTATGATTTTTAACCACAGATAATTTATTAATTTTTGTTATTTTCACGAAATTCTAACTTGAAACGCTAATAATCCCTCACCATTCACAAAAAAGTGTTAATTCAGAAATAATTATATTTCTGTATAATATAATTGTTATGAAATTCAATTGAAGTATCAGTTTAATACTGTTTATTATTCTTGAATTGTTTGGTAATTTCAGAAACCTTATATTTTGAATAATATATATTTATTTGACATAATAATAAATGATAAATACAATGTGTATTATTTAATTATTTTTAAAAGTACATCAATAAATATACCTACTTTACTTTAATGTGTGGTTTCGTATCACTATCCTATATCAATTGTTAATTTTAATATTTGCATTTAAAATATTTATCTAACCTATACAATCACAGAAAATGCTTTAATTAAAATCATAATTAATATAAATTTAAATTATGAATATAACAATATTTTGATAATGTTAATAGTTATTAAAAATAATGGATAATTTTAAAACCTTACTTCTTCTAGATTCTTCCCTGTCCAGTGCATATTTATTAAATAAGATCGATGGCACTTGTTGCAGTTCTGGCCCATCCAATTGATCACCATCAGAATAACTTGGATCTAACAAAATAAAAAATAAATTTAAAATACCATTCGATGATTAAAATAAACCCTATTAATTTTCATTGTCCTCCATAAAATAGTCACACTGGTATAGCCGGGTACTTAACTTTATGTCATCGCAATACATTATTAATCCAACATACAATTATATTGATGGTTTTTCCCAGTAAAATGAATTGTTTATATATATTTATTATTTATATATAAAGTATTTTAAAATATAACTGAAATACTCGTACTATAGTATATCATTTCCCTAGAAGGAAAATGTCTTACGTTCAAGAAAATTATTTTTTATAAAAATAATCTTTATCCAGACATTTCTCTAGGGAACGATTTAATAAAAATAAAAACAAACTGAAGTATATGATTATTTTAAAATAACTGTTACAAGATGTATTGTATTATCTTTGATAAGCGAATATTATTAGAATCATATTATAAATAATTATGTTCTTAATATTTATTATAAAAATTTTAAATAAATTTTGCTTTTCATTTTATGTGAATAATATGAAGTTGAAAATGTCTCATCATAAACCACACTGCCACTATAACAATATAATCTATCTTTATCTATAAAATATATTTTCAACTCCGTTCTATACTTTTATGAAAACATATAAATAATAATTAATATATTATTATAATATTATTTAGAAGGTATTCCTTGTAGCACATAATATTGTATGTAAGCAATATAGCTATAAGCAATAATATTTGTGTTGAAATAAACAAATCGTAAATATTTAGTAAAAAATTATTGTAAATAGGTACATATTATATTTGGATCCAACTTGCGATATATTATACGGATTAGACGGATTGTAATCGAAATTAATATATTTAACCATATACTTGATTCTAGTTTTATAAAGCATAAGATATAATTTTAAATTTGTACCTAATGTGTTTTAATGGTTTTATACAGTTTAAAATTCATAATACGTAAAAGAAACGTTTATTATACTTAATGATATTTACGTGTTACTGGTTTTTACTCCACATAGGGGTACTTACTGGTTCAAATTTCGAGAATATTTATACCAATAATGAAAGATGCTGGTGAAATGAAAAACTATATCTATTAAGTTTCTATAATTATGTTGGTACTTTCGAGTAACACTGTAGTTTTAATGTTAGTTTTTAAAGATAATTTACGTCCCTGCATGAAACTTGAATTTATTACGGTAATAATGATTTGTTTAATAACCATGAATGTCTACTTTGGAAACTTTATAAGAAAACATCAAACCAATGTTTGAATCGATCTTACTTTTTTACTTCTCGACTCTTATCAATTAATATTTATTTTAGATTTAATAATAAATTTTAGTTTTTAGCATGTACTTTTCAAATAATATTAATTACTACTATGCGAACTTTTATATTTATGATTTGTCTCATTTAAACAGTTAATTATATGAATATTGTATATATATATATTTTTTTTTTTTGAAACAGTTAAGTTTTTATGTTTTTAATAACGTAAAAACCGAATTTTTAAGCACCATAAATTCAATAAATAATATTTTTGGTATTTAAACAATCACGGAAATGAAGAACATGAATCTTTTAAATATAAATACAATACATTTCTTGTTTTACCTTTAATTCATTAAATGAATTAAGATTGTGATAAAATATATACTCTGTGTGTATCTAACTCATTACTTAACATTAACTAAACTTAAATATTTTTATTGGAATTTGGAATACTTGTTATAATAAATAATATATTGATACACAAGCCTAAGATCAATTTTCTAGTTCACTAATTTTATTATTGATTTCATTCTACTCTAACAAACAAATACTAATAATACTAGGTATCTAATACCTTGTACTCGATATCGACCATGGTAATAATGGTTAGAATTATTTCGGTGACCACTGTTTTGACTGGTCGATCTTGGTTTAATTGCCGGCGAGTGTCTTCGTAATGGTACAGTGTCGGAATACCTGGATTGCTGTGAATATCGGTTAGGGGCTTTAACAGGCATCCCGCCACCAAACATGGCATATTCTCTTTCCATTTTATCATAATACCTACAAAAAATACATAAATGTTATGAAAACAATATAAAAATAAAATCAAACTATCAAAAGTCTAAAGAAAATACACCTGCATTCGGTGTCTGAATAAGAAGATCTAGTGTAGCAATCTGACATTCCAAGAGCACTGTCTGCTGATCTCTGTGATATTCGACCCGTTCTCTTTAGTGACGTGGTTCTGGAACTAGAAAAATATATTAAATTTAAAAAAAAGAAAACCTATTGCTTTGCAGTAATAGATTGCAATATATTTTAAAAACTCTTTTGAAAGCGCCAATTTAGAAATGACAATCAAGGATATTTTTGATTTTTTCGGGATTTTACCAAAACAAATTTTCAAGTGATCATTTTGTTTAGTTATTTAATACGAACTATGTACAATATGTACATGTATTTTATGTAAATGTGAGACGTGATGACTTAATATATCTATAAAATACTAATTTAAAACAACTAATTTACATGGAACTAGAAACTTAAATTAATTCTACTTCACCCAAAGAAATAATTTGAGTATTTTAAAAATCATGAATTATCTGTTTAATTGTATATAAAAAAATTAAAACATTTTAACATAAATGATAAATGTAAATAAAATGCATAGTTATATGTAATTTAAAAGACAATAATTTCACTACCTATAACAAAAACAATTAAATTGTTTAATTATATCGAAATAAAATGATCAATGTTGACGCAACTTAATATTATAATATAATTAACTCCTCTTACATCTACGATGGACTTTGCAAAAATATAACATAATCAATAAACAATAAACACATTACATCAATTTCTAGAAGTAGTCAAAACCCATAAAACTTGACCTATTGCAGGTCTTTTGGGGATTAACAAGTGAACGTGCTTTGACTGGGTTAAAATATGTAAATCTAAAACCAGGTACGTAAAATCTTACCCGTGTGATCTTGTAGTGGACCTTTGACTGCGGGACCTCCTTAGGGACTGTACTCGTCTCTGCCGCCTAGTGCACGTATAGCAACATACTTTCCAGTAGAGGAATCTGAAGGAATGCGCCATTATGTCACCGATATTGGACAGGCATAGGAGCATCAACGGTATACCGACAATCGCGTAAATTATAGTGATTATTTTTCCGTTGAGGGTTTTTGGAGCTATGTGACCGTAACCTGAAACAAAATTATTTGGATCATCTACAAAAGCCGGCCTTATAATTTCAACCATATGATTATAAGGTATAAGTTCAAATCACGTGAGTTAACAGTATAATATTTTTATGCATTTTTCTAGAAACACATATTTTAAATGTATTCCAAACAATTCCATTTTAAAATATAAGTTTTCAACGTATAGTTTATTTTCTTGTAGAAAATACAAACAGAAATAAAATAAATAATATTTTTAAAAATTCGCACTTCACATGCATTAACCATCGATGTTCGAACTGAAAAATTCCAAATATTATATTCCTTATCAAATACTAAGAATAAGTGTGTTTTTAATGTTATTGTTATCGAATATTGCAAAACACGAAAGCTCTTTACTAGATGCCTGATGAATATTTTGCAAACACATTTATCCAAAGTTCCTTATAATATGTAAGACTAAAGTGCAGGTTTTATAAAATCATTGAGGCTAAATGTGGTTTTACTGATTAAAGTTTAACAATAATTAAAATGGCTTTCTTATTTAAAGAACAAAGCCTGCTTAATTAAACAAAGTTTTTTTAATGCCACGATACTATAAAACTATAAAACAGGTTAAATATAGAAAGTTGAAAATAATATAGGTACTGTAAGCAAACTTAGTAAATCAGATACAATAAATAACTACCAAAAGCTTAAAGTTATTTTAATTAATTAACAAATAGTGTTTGGTAAAACAATATTTGTAATCAATCATGTTTTTCTACTATTGTATAAATAAAACCAAAGCCAAAGTTATAATCAATAAATCAATACATTTTTCACGTACATGAAATTTACACCCCGGCTATGTCGAATCGATTTCATTTTGGTGTCATTTACTTGAAACTTATTTGCAACAATTTGCAACGTCTATAAAAGAATTTGTTACTCCTTTTTAACGAATTTTAAGGCAAAGATAAGGTTTTGGAAGTACCGGTGTTCACTATGTTAAGTAGTTTTTAAGTAATATACCATATACGTATCTACATCTGTTAAATTAATTTTATTTTGTTTGATAAATCAAACATTATTTTTAGCGATATTCAATATATATATTTTTTATTGTTTTATTGATAGGGAATGTAAAAACTACATCAAAACTTACACTATACTTAGTATAATATATTTACATATTTTAACTAATGACACTTTAATTCAATTACCTAATCATAGAACACTAACCAAATTAAATTTTCAAACAATTCAAAGATACATAATTTTATTTAATTGACGTCTTCACTTGTAGGTACCTATTATCCGACGAAGTAACTGTTTAAAAAAAAAAACCATCTCTTAAAAATTAGAATCAGAATCGTATAAATTAAGCGCAGTAGTTGGTTTAAATTAAAATAACAGAAATCCAGGACACATCTCTGTTTAATTAAATACATATATATAATATAACATATGATTTTATAATGGTTTGTTTTTAAAATTGTTTAAAACAGTCCCCTAAAGGTATGTTATTCAAGAATTATGAAAATGCTTTTAGACTTCGACAAAATTCTATAGAAAACCCAGTGTTGTACTTTGAATATTTCGAGATCCTATATATTTATAAAATTCATAATCATTTCTTTTATTTTAGACTAGATAAGTATTAATAATTTAATAATTACATATAATTAAATGAAACAAAAATATTTAAAACTTTTATGTTAACCAATGACACATTACATTATTATTTATTATAATGTACCTATAATAAATTTATATTTTATTATACACTACTACTCATAACTTAATTTATTAACTTTTTATTGGTGGTTACTGTATTATAACAATTAACTGAAATGTTTGGTTATTTGTACTTTATTAAAATTAAGCATAAAAATAATATTACTCGAAAAATAAACACAATTTTATGTTCAAATAAATTACATAGTAAAATGCAATATAATTATATAAGACGTTAAACAATTAGTTTAATGTCATGGATTGTTATTACGGTACTTTGTATGCATATAATTATATTATTTGACTAGTTTATTAACAAATTATCGTGTTAATTACCATCCTGATCATTAAATTATAATTAAAATAAATCTTTTGTTAAGATTAAATCTATGGAGTGCTGTATCATAAATTAATATGTACAATAATGTGATAATAAATAATAATCAATAAATTGTCATATTATAATATTGTGTACAGAGTACACAATAAGTGTGACCTAGTGATCTGCGTTATATACATACTTGTTCGTGATTATTGCTGAAGCCTAAAATACAATACAACTTATATAAAATAACATTTTTTTCGTAGATCTTCAGTTATAATATATTTAAGAATTTCCTAGGTAAAATGAGTAACGACACAAGTCCATTAGTTTCTAATAAGTATTATTTAAAATGTTCATTATATTGCTTTACAGCATAATATTCCTGTCACATGAACAATTTCTAATATATAGGATTAATATAATATATGATAATAGTCATATAATATTGGAAATTCGGTATAAAGGCAATAAACTGGCTTATTTCATTTAAAGAAAAAAACATTTCGTATCGTACTCGCTCTCCCGGAAATTATCAGATTTAAGCGAACAAATCGAGTTTTGTTCACTTTCTGAAATGAAAACGAAGACTCATGCAATTATAATTTAAAAATTTTATATTAATTAGCCATGGTCTAAAAAAATAAACAGACGAAAAAAATGGTATTGAATAAAAAATACATCCTCACGTGTCACAACACGATCGTGATATACATCGAAAGATTTGTAACGCTCTACGTACATGCACGTCGTCTGTGTAGTACGTCCAAAGATTCAATCAAATAGACAGGGATCTCATGCTGGAAGAATAAACGTTTATTGGGCATTGAAAAATTAATAATTAACAATGTAACTCACATATATATCCTGTCAACCTAAATAAGCACTCAAACTTCACGCTTATCCAGTGGACGATGATTAATAAGTTTTTTAATTTAAGTGTAATATTAAATTGTGTAGCCTACTTGTTGTTATATGTTTCGATCGTCAAGTGCATTGAACCTCAAAAAGTATTTTTTTCTTCGTTGTTATTATTTCGTCACCTCACGGCAATAATCATATAATACTACAATGCCAGTAAATTTTACTTACGAAATCTCTCTGTAAATCGCAGTACCTATAATTTATTGGATGATTCGCACCAAGCATGCGCCTTTTTATCCTTTAATAATGTATTTAATAAAATACTCTTTGAAATCTTCAATTCCATTAACATTATATTAAGATAGTATTAAAATTTGAATAAACAAATTATCCCAGAGGCTAAAAAAAATGTGATAGTGTAAGAGTATAACTAGTGAATCATCACCATTTATGTTATGTATATAATTATATTATATAGTGTCCGATTGTATATGTTATACAAACGCACGTTGAATCTCAAGACGAAGAAAATGTAGGAAGTCGTTTATAGGTATATAACACAAACAATGACGACCTCGCTTTGATCTGGTTTGGTCATGCATAGGCTTATTGGTAGGTAAAATAATAATTATTATTTTATTTTTCACAATCGTTAGACGGATATGTGGGTGTATCACCGTCAAATTCCATATGTATTATTGTTGCAACGAGGACTTAATCGTAATCGTCCGTAGTTATTTAATTCGGTTGTTTGCCAAATAATAATGTTATACAGACATGGGACTATTACACGCATCCCAAAGCCCAAACCATTATTTTTCACTTGCGATTTAACTCAAAAACAAAAAAATACCAAAAGATTCACGTGGATCCGCCGCATCACTGACCCAGGTCACGAGTGCGTTGTACAATAATCGACGACATTCGATTCATCCTCTTGACCGTATCGGCCGAAAACTGCTTTGAAAGTAAAACAAAAATTCCTATACAGACATAATATCTCGATACGTATTCGGGATCCTTCTTTGAACTGCACTATCTATCCATGTACAATAATACCCTGCAGCTAACTTTTATTCTCTGCTCACAAACAATATGTGAATAGCTTTATTGTTTTATTATACAGGATGACTTATCGAGCATTCTCATCTACCCCTTTTTATACTTAGATTATTAATTTCATCATATTATGTTTTTTGGAATTTTAAGTATAATATTTAAAGACCATATTATTTAAAAATGTATTATTTTTTTTTTTTAAATAATAATAACCAACCTATTTTAATACAATATTATTAAAATGAAAGTTACTGAAAAATGTTTATTCATCTGAGTCTAAATAATGGTTTTATATAAAATATAATATAGACTTATATTTAATCTAGTGCTTGTTATACTCTTTTATACTACGTATTACATGATTTAAAGAGTTTTAATAAATAATAATTACTCTAATTTCCAAATAATTTTAATACTTTATCTTCTAAACCTATATCATCATAGACTTTTATGGTTAATACTTAAACCTTATAACTCAGAAACTACTAATTCAAATTCCGATTAACTTAAATCAATATGTATTTTCATAAAAATCAATTCACTATTAATTTATATTAGAAAAGAGTTGGTAGTCGTTAGAAAAAAAACTTGATTGTAACAGGAGTCTCTTTGAATAACATAACAAATCTAAATATTTAAAAACACGATTCTTCAATGTACATCAGATTTAAATAAATAAATTATTCAAAGAAAATTAGAGTGTACAATGTTCACTGAATATGATTTGTAAATCACCCTGTATAAGTATGAGGTGGTACGACTGTATCTCAATTTCTTTTGATCCGTTGAAGTAAAATGATTTGGGTTATCGTGGTTTATTACTTAGGGTCCTTTAAAACCGTCCGAAATCAAAATTAAAATACATGTTGTATCGAAGGACGTCCATAAAAACAATTACAACTACATGAATTTCTATTGTAACTGGGTAAGATTTTAAATTCAATAAAAAAAATTTAAAGAATGTTTGTCTGTACCTTAATAATCATACGTTCATAGATATTTTAATCTACGATTTTCAAATTATGTCAATTAAAAATATTGTATTCTAAAATATAATAATCATATAATAGAATCACCACTTATTAAAACACTAGTGTACAAGTCTCACCTCACATTTTGTACTATGATGTAATAATAACTTATTATAATACGAATGTAAAAGCAAATTGTTTTTAAAAAAAGAACTGTCTAAAAAACTATAGTTTATTTTTATTAATCGTAATACTAATTTTAAATCTGAAGTTACATACGAACATGAGTATTAGACTTAAAAGTTTTATGAAAATATTTATTTTGAAATGTTTTAATACCTTAATAAAACAAATCAACATTTTGTAATTTAATGCATTTATATAAAGACTAGTTTATTTTTGACGGATGAGAATATTCTAAAACGAAAAATACAAGTATATTTATTACCCGGAGGTATATAATAAAAAATAAAAAAATAAATTATAATTTATTTCAAAAAGAATAGCTCTTGCACTCCGTAAAGAAACTAAATTTAAATCTTAATAAACTGTTTTGGAGATTGCCATTTCTTGAAAGAAATTCAATCCAAAATACTTATTAAAACTAACGAATTGAATAACGACGGAAATAAAAGTCCATAAAAACAAATCTGTCTTGAAAAATGGCTGCAGTGAATAATTTATTTTATTATCCCAAAGAAAGTTTGAAACGTCATCAATATTTGTCGTTGATAATTTTGTTTTAACAATTTAATTAAATTCCAACAACATTTCAATAGAAAATAATTATGTATATACAAAATAGGTAACCAATAATTCGTCACAGCTAATTTAAAAATTGTTCACTAATTCAAAATCAAAATACATTTTTAAAAAAAAACAATAATTATCCAACAAAATAAAACTTTAATTTACAATTTTTTTGTTTTTAATATACATCAACAGCAAAGCTATTAGCATTTTTTAATAGAATATGATATTACAATTTTATTTAAGTTCATATTTTAGTTTAGGTATATAATAGCTATATAAAATAATGATAGCTTAAATTAAATAGTTTAATTTTGATAAATGTTAAAATTTTGTGAGTAATGAGATTGTTTTTGAAATTGAAATTATAAAATGTTCATACAATATTATTATACATTATTAATACTGGTTTTTAATTCTGAATAAAATTTTCTTACTATTGGTTTTATGATCACGTGACCACTTCGAAATATTATGCAGTCTAATCACAGATTTTCTTTTTCCAGTTAATATTAATGCATATAGTTGAAACCTTTTAAAAATTTCTGAACAACTTTCCATAACAACTTTGTGAAGAAAACGTATGCTAACGAATAAAATGGCATAGAACTATTTTTGGATGAACTGATAGTTCAGATTTAAATAATAGACCTGTTCTGATGTTAATTTTAAAGCTGTTTTATTGTTTTTATATTTTTACCATTAAAAATTAAAGATTTTTCAGTTGAAATTACTAAATGTTTATCAGCAGCACCACATATATGCTTCGATATAATTATTATTTGATAATAATCAATTAAACAAGTCATAAAGTCTAGTAAATAATAATTAGATAGGTACTACGTAGAATACATTATAACAGTTTCAGATAATACAATAATTCACGATTTACATTCCGAATAAACAAGGACATTTGATTATGTGGTTTACAGTCTAAAATATAGTTAAAAGATAATTTATTATAGATGATAAAGCACCTCATATACGCTCATATACGCTGTACTACATCGAAATAATCAACACTATTAAAGTAATATAAAACCGACAACACCGTTACTCGTTAGTAATGTCGGTACAAAAATCTGTTAAACGGATTTTTTTGATTTTTTTTTTTTTTTTTTAAATATTCGACAATTCTATGTTCGCTACAGTTTATAAATACTGGCTAGTGACGTTTAGAACATGGTGATGCAATTAAAACTTAATTTAATAAAATGACCTGTCTGCTTCACATCCCCTCGATACTTACTATTCATTAACATTCTCTAATGTATGCGAATAATTTTATGATTGCTGATGACTTGCTCAAACCAACACGATATTGACATATAATATTATTTTCTATAATTTATTAATGTGCAACGTTAATTTATAGACTATTTCTTCCGCACTTCACCGATTGTTGGTAATTAAACAATTAGATATAAGTATAATACGCGACTACAACCTTGTACCTCATCGCGGCGTTCCGAACAACGGGTCCATAATGATATTTAGTCTAAACAGCTAGATGATTCTTCAAGATTTAGTCAATATTTAGCTTTTGGATAAATGGTTAGATATCTTTCATAGGGGTACTTTGGTGTCCAATGATCACGACTGCGATAAATTAAAAATCAAAGGACCGTGCGTAAAAGTCGATTCTACCTATTGTAGGTAAGACGTTTGAATTGCGGGAGTTTTTCGATTTCGGAACGGCTTATGGTTATTAGAAAAAAATATTATATTAATTCTTTTTGACACTCTTTCAAGTTTCAACAATCGTTTGAAATCTACCCGAAAAACGTATTCGGGACCAGAAAACGAATTCGATTGTTTTACGTTTAAAAAAAAAAAAACCCCGTAATCCATTACGGTGATTTTTTACAAACCATATGTAAGCAGTATGTAGCAGTGTTACGATAACGATCCATCGTGAATACCTGCTGCTGAGTAAAGTCGACGTAAATATTAGCTTTTAAGAAACATAATATTAATGTTTCACAAACCCAAGTAATAATAATTATTATCTAACATCACACGCTCGCTCGAAAATCCCGAAATTAATAAAATGTAGACATGATAATATCATGCTGTAGTATTATGACGTGCCTATAACAGCCAAGTATACAGTATAGGTACAGTAATAATAGTTAATACTAGATACACTCTCGCCCGTGTTTGTGTTACACGTTATGGCGAAACGTTGTGCATCGGCTCATTTCACTATTTGATTCTCAGTCCACTAGCACCAGCGGGGAGGACGACTGTTGCGCGTTCCGCGTTTTTCGTGTCGTAATAATAATAATTATTCTTATTAAATTATTATCACACGAGTGATAATGCGCTCTGTACACTTTTACGTATCCCATTACACGGCGCCGTTTCTGCCGGGCCACGATGGGCGGACGGCGCGAAAATATCGTTTTGACCGAACGGTTCGACCAGAAATCCCGGATTTTGGGTTCACGAAATCCGCTCCGACACGGCACGGCTAACTAGCGCACCGTTTGCCCAATGCGCACGGGTATCTCCGGTGGTGCCGTTATTATAAATCGTACCTATGATGCGTATACGACGACGGCGGTGTCGTGTGCGGAGACGAACGACTCCCTCCTCCGATCGTTGCGAAATTATAATAAATAACAAATCGGTCGTTTCAAACCGTCGACGGTCACGCGGCCGCGGCGCCGCCATCCGCAAACCTCGCGAGATCACTGTATTGAAACAGCCGATACAATAATTATTATTGTTTCTATTCATGCTGTGAAATAATAATAATGAAAAAAAAAACAATAGCAATAATATCGAGTTACTTGACCGTAGATTATGGGAAAAACGCGACGTGGCGAGCCTATAATAGCACGTTGTAGGTATAAAGGACTGTGTGCCGGCAGTGCGGATCTAGAATAATCTCGATTAGGGTGTACTGTTTTTTTTTCCACTGAAAAATACGACAGATATAATTTTATTAAATATTAGGGGTATTAGATAATAATATTATATATTTGCCAAAATCATGATAAAGTTTACTAGACTAAAAAAATTCGGATCAGCTGAATGAAATTTTTCTTTCAACATTGTCTCCTCGGAAATTATTAATTTAATAACTATTTAGTAAAATGTCCATTTTAATAACGTAAGTCATTACAGTTAATTAAAAAATAATTGAATATATTTTCATTGAATAACTATGCGCTTATTCAATAATGTTAAATATATATTTCATAATTTTGTGATGTAGATATGAGACACAAACATTAAATAATTTCTTAAATTACTTTACGAATGATGTGCACTGTGTAATCACAAGAATTAGTAGGTTACATTTTTAATAAAATTGTTACAATTTAAAAGCTTAAAAATCATTATATATGATTCAACCGATAATTAAATACAATTTATTACATTTGTTTAACCAAGTAGAGGCGTTATTTATCTCTGTATTTAACTTAAAACTTTAAAATTTAATAAATAAATATTCCTAAAATCTCCTAAAGTTTAAAAATAATATTTCGACCAAATTAATTCATAATCTACTAAATTGAACACCAAAAACTCAACAAATATAATTAATATGGGTACTTAAAAACGAAAACTTAACTATCTAATTAACTTCTTTCTTAAACGAATTTTAAACCCTTATCAATCAGCTTCTGTCAACTGCCATTGATAAATTAATTTAAAAAAATGTCAACTAACCGAAATGTCATTTATCCTTTCTCAATATTATTATTGAATACAATTGAATTATTCAAAACAATAATAAACTTAAATATTTATTATACGATAAAAAAAAAAATAATAACGTTAATTAAATAAATTAAAAATCAAATCGAGATTTGAGGTTCTCGCAATTGTTTAATGCTTTATTTATTCTCAAATGTACTTATCATACACTGCTTGCATAGATATTGTAAATATTTAAACTATATAAATAAATATAGGTTTATTATTTGTTAATATTTAACTAATATTCACTCAATGTTTTAATTTTCTTAACATTTACTGAACAGCGGAGATGCTCGTGTTCCCTGCATAATATTATACGTAACAAAGTGTACGTTATGCAGAGAGACAAATGGTGAAATATTAGATGTTAAAAACTCATCACTGAACAGTTTCCATAGATTGATACCGTATTATATCTATTGTTTCGCTGAATACAGTTTTTATACCGTACAACGATGAAAGTAAAAGTGTTAATCCAAACATCTTCTCGTAACTCGTGATTTAACATACTTACATAGTAAGTGTTATTCGATTTCGAAATATGAATATTAAATAACATAATATTATCAAACAACTCCTGGTTTTAAAATCATAATAATGATATACATCACGCTGCAGCACATACACACGAATGCCGATTTGTTCCGTAATGCACGTGCAGTACGGTTAATATACAAATTAATTATACGTTTCGAACCGTGAACGCGATTATTTCATCGGATTATTGGCGCGTATAATATAATATTACGGTATACCTACACAGGTAGAGCGTTTCGCAGAAAAACGTCTGAAAACTTGTTTTCCGCACATGCATATACGGCCTACAGTTAAACATAATGCTAATAATACTGCCAACGAATCGTACCATAGTAATGTGATCGATCGCATCGACTTGTGCTGTTAACGCCGAAGGATTAAACGCTATTTTAGGTTGTGGGTATAATTCATTTGGACGGCGCGAACGCGTGTGTTTGTGAAATTGGTGAAAAGCGTCAAACGCATGGATCAATTGACGGTTTGAAACATTAAAGGGCACTGCACCGCGGAACAAAATCAATATTGTCCGCCGTGACCAAAGTCTGTCATTACTACACGCCAGCCGAATTCGACGCCGCTTAGCCGTGTCCAAGTCCGACTGTATACATAACATGATGTTGTACAACACACGGCCGTTTAGCACGTAATGACTGTCATCCCGACCTATTGCGATAATAGTGAGCATACACGATACATGATTGCAGCAGATTTCTGGTGCAGCTGCAGTTTGGGTATCCGAACGGGCGATGAGATTCGCACCGGAATTAATCGTACGTAAACACCGAATAACGATGTGTACCGATGATGATATTATAATTATGTGTATTATTCTAATAAGTTTAATTTGTGAGATGGCTTGGATGTTCTGAGCACAAATTTTACACTCGGTTTTTAAATTATTACCATCGTAATTCGGGGTTTGGTAAGTTCACATACGAGAAAAAAATACGTCAAAAAATAATTTGTTTAGCTCATACAATGCATTTTATGAGTAGTACACCGATACAACAAAATATATATATAATTCATATCGTAGAAAATCAGTATACAGCGTTGTTGGAAAACCGTCGTATTGTGTTAGATTCTGAGTTATTAATTAATGCACCAAACAATAATTAATAAACTCATTCAAACATCACAAATATGAGAACGCCGTATCCATTTGGTTCAAGTTTAATACCATAAAATGCAAAGCAAAATAACAAATTTTTCGTTTGTTTATTAATTATTTGCATACATGGTAATGGTACGTTCTTTCTCCTCTTAGTATTTTTTTCTTATTATAATTTTTACAGAAGTATTACTATAAAATCGCTTGTGGAAGTTTTAACTCTAAATTCAACTCAATATTACCATACTTTAGGACTTAGGCAATAAGTTTTTTTATTTTTATTTTTTTATTAACAAACTATATGTATAAATGTTACGAGAGCAAAGTAGACATGGACCGGCCAAAATAGCATTTTAACGTATTGCCCATAACATATAATATATGATTCAGTTTAGTGGGATTATTGGACCGCTGAGAAAGCTCAATGTTTAATCCACGATATCAAAACTAATTGAAAAATAGGCGATCTTCAGCACCGCTGGCTATTGATTCTAATAAGTCAATTATTATTTTACCAATTATTAGTCATGGTATCAATAAATCATATATTTTTGATTGTATTGATTACTAATTATTATCATCAAATGGATAATAGTTGATTGTGGTACAGATTTGTTATATATTTTATGTTTATAAGCAACATAACTTTTCGTCATTATAATTTGTTTAAGAATGACGTAAGTATACACATGTACCTACAATAATCGTCAGTTTTATATGATTTAATACACAAACTTTAATAAATATATTATTTTTTCAGGGATAGTTGTTCTTTCTTAAGAAAAAATATAATAAATCGAACAAATTAACATAATTATATTATTGTAAAGATACTATTATTGTTTGATTTATGATAATTATTATTGCTATAATTATTTAAAATAATTTTTACTAATTTTAAAACATACAATTATACGAATAAGTTTATTTAGTTCCTTTTTTTTATTCCAATAATTTCTTTCAACTAATTAACAGTAAATAAATAAACTGCCAACCCCCCCCCTCCTACACCTGGTTTGAATGTACATTTCTGAATATTATTTTTATAATCTTTACTTACTAGTTACCATATGTAACTGCAGAAGTAATGTTTATACCCAGACTGATAACTCCGAAACACGTCAATCAACGGCATTATATTATCACGACAGTAGGATAAGAATGTAACGCGATCGTTTAATTATTTTTTCGCTTTTCTTATAATTATTATTCCTTTCTTTTCGGCCGTCATGTATAGGTCTGGACTGTCACAACGCATCGTATACGCATATCGTAAATAATTCAGTGTATATTACCAAAGATAAAAATATTTTAATATAATGACTGCAAGTTAAGTGTATACATTAAAATACAACTTTTACATTTATATTATACAAAAATAGTGAAATAATATAGTATTACTATTTTAGGCGAATTACTTTTTTAAGACTGTTTTACACACTTAGTAAAATATAATATACGCTAATAGGTAGGTTTATTATAATTTTTCTGTTTTTATATATAAGAGAAAGGTCAAAAAGGGTACTGATGATATGCACTATATTATTATTTGTAATAAATATTATGTTAATTGCTGTGCCTATTTTGTTAAATACAAAAAATCGTTTAATGTTTTTGTTTTGAAAAACTAATAAATATTATTATTTTTATACCATATATCTATATTTTTTATACATAATATTCACTATTCTAATATACAATTGGAAGAAAATAAACTCTAAGACCTATTAGTTCCAAAATGGTTTCGTTAAAAAAAAAAAACTGAATTGCATATTATTATAATAATATTAAGCATTTAAAAGTCATGAAAGTTGAATTCAGATTTTAAGATTTAATGCAACATTAGTACTAAGGCAACAATTTTTTAAAAAAATAATTGAATCTCTTGAATCCTATACCCTACACATTATATTATGATTTTTCTTCACAAGTAAATACCATCAGTATTCAGTACTTATTGAAGTGAAACACATTTTTGACCGTGGACAAAATGTTTCAATGTCAATGTGTGTATTATATTATATAGTCATCCAGTCGTCCTTTGGACGTGAATTTTGAAGGTAAGAGGGCATCTGCCAATATTATTATAGAGGATCGCACTGAAAAACGTGATAATAATTTTTCAAACTCGTTCAATAGTTTCCACCACCGAAGAACAATAATAATATTAACATTCCCACGTGACTTTTTGCCGGTTATATAGTCGTCCCCTTCTATTCAAAAAGAAAAAAATTTAACGCTCTCTTTTCCACTATGTCGGCTACATCTAAAATATCCGTATCCAACTGAGCTCACTAATCTTATGTAAGTCAAACAGTGTATACCGATATCGCTCATTAGACAGACTGCCACGCCAAGACGACAACAATCAAATGACGAGTGAGTAACATTAGTAGCAACAAATAGTAACGTCATAAGTAAAAATACGTTTTCTATCTTTCAATAATATAATATTGTGTAAGTACGACTTTTACAATTTTACTCTCATGCATTCGCTTCATTTCATCGATTCTATATAGGTAAATGAAAAGTTTTCTAAAGTTTCGAGACAAAAACTATCAATTTAAGACACGCTCTGACTACGTCATTATAGATTATCCATGTGGTTGATCAAAATTAAGTTTTAATGCTAGTAACAAGTAAGAAAATTATTTCAATAGCTGCAATAATATTACACTGGATATATATATATATGTAATTTATTACATAAAATTTCTTTCAAAAACACGAGCAGGTCGTAACGTGTATTCGGGATTAAAACTTAGTATTTCTTTTAAACCCAATAATAAATGTAGGAACGGTAACTGTAGAAATACTATACATAACTACTATTATTTAGAAAATAATCTATGAACTGAAAAAAATACTATCTGCAAACTTCTCTCTCTCTCTTTCCATGCTCACCATCACTCTATTACCATTAATATAAATTCACTATAATCACCTGAAATTAATATCATGATGTAGATTTTGAATAATATAATAATACCTAACTTAACTTAAGTTTCTAATATCCAAAACAACAAAAAATAATATTAAAATACATAATTGAAAAACGAATAAAACGTATTTGTTTACCTAGGATATTTTAAAGGTTTACTTTTTCCTTGATTTATATACAATTTTAAATATTAGCTCTACTATATCAATTTGATAGTTATTTGAAGTTCCTAGAAACATTAAAAATACGTTAAATAACTTTTTAAAGTTCAAGCTGTTTTAATTTATAATACATAATTTAAAGATATTAAATTAAAAATGAACACTACAATGATTAAACAAAGCATTATAATAAACTGTATATATTTATTGAAAACCGACCGATGGAATGCATAATAGTTCATATAAAATAAGACATTGAATGGCATCTTTTTTTAAATGTTTTTTTTTTTTTTGCAAGTATTAAAAACGTCATTATGTTATACTATATGAACATTGAACAAGGCATTTATATATTTACTGACTGTTTATTTACATAGGATTATGTTTGTATAATATGTTCTTTAGTGCACTAATTACCATTTTTCCACCATTATTCTAAATAATGTTGTTAAATATAGTATAAAAATAATTATGATAAAATTGTACTTTATTACCATACCTGGAAAGGTCGGTTCCATGTTATGATTAACCCTTATACTTTGATGGTTAATTTTTTTATGGTATATTTTTTCTTTCTAGTTAAAAAAAATATTTCCCTGAACAATGTTTTTATTTTATTGTAATGAAAACGCTTTTGATTTATAATATAGCCACCAAACCCTCAAATGATCTATTATAAAATCTTTATTTTCATCGTTTTTCATAATGAAATTATTATTTGTTGCATTTCCATGCATACATTTAACAATAAGAGTATTAAAATAATAATTATACAGATAGGTAGTTCTAATTATCACACCCTAAAAGTAATTTTAGAGTTGACCCCAGAATATGGTTAGAAAAATAAATCATTCTAATGAAAAATTAAAATTAAGTTTATCAAATCTTATATAATGTTATATACCTAACCACAAGATAGCGAAAACTATAAAAGATAATAATTTAAAAACACGTGATACACATTGGTGGATACTTTGTTAATAATATTATATTACGTTAAAAACTTAAAAAGATGCTTGCGCTTAAGGTGTTATCTACTAAATCGTTGTTTGGTATTATTATGTATATCAAAATTAAACGAACTGAGTTTAAATTTAAAATATGTATAGGTATTTGGTGCAGTCTATTATTACTGTAACATTCATTCGTAAAATAAAACATATACCCAGCATTTATGTTTGATTTTTAAATGCACAACTTTGTCAGCCTTTCTATTGTAATTTTTAGGATATATCAATTTAAATACCGATTTAAATCATTTATATTGCTGATTTTAGTGAAACTATGTATATTAACCATCACTGACATAATAATATGACGATCGCCGGCTGTCTTAAGCGGTGGATATCACATACCTACGTTTTTTTACCGACGAGGACAACAGATCGAATTGACAAGGTCTCGCGACCTTGCACGTATCAAAACATACGCGTTACATTTTGGCCGCGTGGGAGCGTTAAAAATTACTAGCTCACGATATGATGGGTGAAATGGACATTTGAAATTAACGATAGGTACCGGTAATCCTAATGGGTAATGTAATAATATCATGGCGATTCGGTGTCAAGGCAAACGTGGGAAATCCCATTGACCATCACAATAACAATAGCGAATGTCCAAATATGATAAATACGTTATACTTAACCATAAACTATACGATTTGGATAAACTCAAACTGTAGTAGACGAAATTGATTCGATTTTACTGAATACAAAGTACTAAACTGAAAATTAAAGAAATCAAAATATTATTTTATTTTGTATAATCGCAATTAACTGATCTTGGACAAGCTAATAGTTATCTCAATGTAGACTGCATTCAAAAAAAAGATAATCATAATAATGTTTATTAGTTTATTATTCCGTACATGAATTATTCAAATTATTTCGTTCATACATTCAATAAAGTATATTAATTAAAATAGCAGAAAAACACAGTTTAATGTACACAAATTATAAACTAAATTTGATTTTTGAAGGTAGTAAATTACTAATTTTCAATCTAGGAAATTAATAAAATACATGTAGATGCTTATATAAATATTAACAATGAAGCTTTTTTGTGTACTAATAAAATCATTGATGAACGAATTGTAATAAAAATAAACAGTTGACCATAACATTATACAAGAAAAACACTAACAGTGGGTTGTTGCAGTCATTATGAATGTGAATGAGTAGTTTTTCTTCAAAAATAGGCTCAAATAAATAACAACTCATTCAAAATAATAAAATAAAATTACATTTTATATTTATTCATATTTCGAAACATACTGTAAAAAATTCCAACAGTTCTAATTGAGGTAATATTTAACTTGTTAATCAAAGCAATACAATTACGAGTTTCACGAGACACTATAAAATATGGTAATATTTTATAATAAACTATTTTGTTAATAAAATTTATAATTTTTAATTACATAATACTTAAAACCGAAAGTAATAAATATAGCTATGAACGAAGATTAAAAAAGAAATTTGAAATGTATATATCTAATACGTTTTGAAATTAATATTTAATTAATGGAAATAAGTAATTTAAAAATACTAAATAAATAGATTTCTTACATAAATTCAATATTTAATATTAATTCGTTTATAATTAAATTGTCATAATATATGTTTAATTACCTAATATAACTTAGAAATTAATTAGTGTTAAAAACCTAAAAAAGGATGCCTATAAAATGTCTATAAAAAACATTTTTAAAGATAATTCTTTATGGTTCATCTGTTGTAAAGTAGAACAATAGGCTTAATTGACAAAATAAATAACAAATAAAATAATGAAATATCGATTTAAAAATCTCGCAGTGGAAGTGCTTCGTCATAAAATGCATAATATTCATACTTACACAACAATATTTGAATTTCCTTATAAAATAATTATTTATCAACATATTATAAACTATTATTAAAGTAATTTATTATTAAATTTATATAGTGTGAGGTGATAATATAAAATTATGCTGCGCTCCATGGCGATCCAAAATGACCAACAGTCATTGAGCTTACAAAAAAACATTCTAAATGCTTCCACTCAAAATTAACAATGTGTTTTACCTCATATTTCCACAAAATATCTGTTGTTAAAACAAAATAAACTGATTCAAAGGAATATATTTTAATAAAAACTTAATAAGTATGAACAAGTTTTGAGTTCCTATTACTGAATGGTCTCCCCCTTCACGACTTTTATGTTGTTATGCATAATATAGTTTTTATACCTATCAATGTAACGTATAGACCGTATAGTTCATGTTTAACAGTATATACTCAATACTGTATTACTATATAATAAACTTATTTTAAATAAATAAATGAAAAAATCACACACTAATTTTAAATAGATGCATACGAGTATACCATAACCTAACCTAACCTAACTTAACGATTATAGTAACCTAACCTAACTTAACGATTATAGCAATATTCAATTACATTATAAAATAATAATCAATTAAAATCTCCAAAAGATCATCTAATTAAATTCAGTATTCTATCATTCCATATCAGCGTTCATTAAAATTATTTTTAAATCAAGTTTTTACTAAATAATAGCACAATATACTAAACTATGAATTGCAACCTGTCAACAGATAAAATTAGGACATTTGTTCTAATGGTAGGTATCATCAACTATTGTGGAACATCCGAAGCCTATAATCTTTCGCAACACTTTGTTATGGTATCTTAACACGATAATACTATTGTCATATTAATACCATACCGATATATTCTATACGATATTACAATGAATTTTGTCTTTTCAATAATCAGTGTTATATCTTTATGTCAGACAATTTAGTTTAATTTTATGCACTTCAATGATTTTTTATGAAGTTATATGTTAAAAATATGCAATTTTAAATTCAACAATATTATCTTATAAAGAGAATTATTTTAATTTTAAACAATGATAATTAAAATGTTTGAAATAATAATTGATTTGGCTATAATTTAAAGAAAATTATCAAATAACGGCATAATGCATTATACGACAAAATAATAAGGCAAAAATAAAAACTTTATTGAATTTTCTTTATTATTATTAATACCCGTCACATATTTGGTACGATATTGTACAATAGTTTTAATACATCTAAATCAGAAATAAAAAAACAAATAAGAAATTAAATTACAACACAAAAATAAAATTCAAAACAACATTTTTTCCATATTTCAGAATACTTTATATTTTGGGTACAGAATATATATTATTAATAGAAGTACCTATTCATTGTTTGTTATTTTCATCATTATTTCACTTATATTTTATTATTTATATTAGGGATGTAACAAATCGATGAGTACATTAAAAAAATATTAATTTTCATACTCAATAATTTTTAAAAACAAAATTTAACAACATGTATACAAGATAATTTACTTCACTCCCATTTCCCCAACAAAATTAATTATTCAAATTATAATTTTTGTAATTTTTAGTATACTAATTAATACTATATTTTCAAATTATTTTGATTCATTATATTACTTAAAAATTATCCAGTGATAAAAACAAAGTTCTGCTTTTGAAAAATAAGAACCTCATTTTTTTTTGTAAATTAACTAATAGATCATTTGATTAAAAATGTCGATGTGTCTAATTCAAAATGCTTACGAGTAGTTTCTCAGTTATTAAAATATTTGACCTAATAATTTTTTTAAAAATAGTTTTATAGGATTCATAATAATTGTGGCGCACACAATTGTCGCGACACCGATTTTATAAACATAAAAGTGTACGCATATTAGTAATATTAGACAAACTATTAAAAATTATAAATATTTATGAATTGGTAATTGCTAACATATTTAAATCACCGTATTTCTCATATATACCAGACCCATTATCAAGGTTCTATTATCCTTATCATATAAAGATAATAACTCAAAAATAGCTCGTTCAAATTTTTAATTTTACACATAAATATTTTGAAATATTATTTGCTAAAAATTGGAAAAATAAAAAAAGTTTGTTATTTAAATAGTAGATGTGTTTTCCCCACTCAAACTCCTGAAATAGTATGAAAAAATCTCAAGAATTAGAAAATGAAATCTTTAATACCAAACTTAAGAACATAAGTATTATGTTCAAAAATTCTAAAAGCTAGATTTTGAATGATTGCATTATTAAATAGCAAAGTGCATGTTTGATGAATCACTCTGAACATATAATATACCTATTACCTATACCATATACCATATAATGATATTGATTTATTTTTTTTATATCAAATCATTGTAAACAGTTGAAATATTATGTAATATTAGATTATAATATAGGTAATACCTATTCTTTTGATCATTATTAATTAAAACTTTTACTTTGTATTTTACTAATGATTTGCAGAAACAAGAATCATATGTATAGGTATCTTGAATTTTTGAATAACTTTAGACTCTAGAGTGTTACGAGTCTCCTTACTTAATGTCATTACGAAACAATTTAAACTCTAGATTAAAATCTGTATGCTTGATAACGAACTGCCGACTTAATAACATACCAACGTTATATTTATTCCTGTACACGAATATTCGATAGAATCGATAAATACCTACATTAATCATTTTAAAAAATTTACTTCAAATATCAAACAATCCTTATTAAGGCTAAATATAAACAGAAAATAATTTAATAAAATATTTATTTATAAACATAAAATATGGTATACAATACAAACTATAAATATTAGTCAAGTTTATTCGTAAAATTGCATACATAATTACGTTTTGTTTTAGAAATTAATAACAGGCCGCTATTTGCGGTATTATTAGTGTTTGTGGCGTCCATCGGCGTCACTTTAGCCGATGACGATAAATGGGTATGGGGAAGATCAAACGAGCAATCAAAGGCTGACTCGAGAATCGGGTCTTCATCCGACGAGGTAATCCGAATAGCTAAACCGTTATTGCGCAATCAGAACAACCAAAAACCCAGTCCATTATTCCAACCCGCCAACAACCCGAGGTTGGACACTAAACATTACAGGTAAGCTTAAGATAGGATTTAAAATATTTTTTTTTTTTGCCATAAATAAAAGAAATCATCAAATTGTATTAGTTTTTAAAATTATGTTTTAAATACAAATAAAACAGTATTATCAATATTTTGATTAAAGAGTAATTTCAACACAACTACTACAATAATGTACTAGAAACATGTTATTTTCACGTGAAAATATAATTATCGTGAATTATTGTAATATTCATTAAAAATACTATAAATGATGAGTTTTGTATCAATAATCCTGATGCCAATAAAATAATTGTACAAGCAATAATTAAATATAATGTGATAGACGGATAGTGGTGATATTTTGGAACAACTACAATGAGGTGTTACATTTAAGATTAAATAGGGCGTTTCTAAGATTAATTATTCCTAAAGTCTTATGCATAAAACCAACATTAATCCAAACTGTTAAATATATGTACAGGGATGACTCCATACGAAATGGACGCTATGAAGTCAACGAAGATTATTTACCAGATAGGGAACCTTTGATCCAGCAACCGATCCATATATCTGAGACTTTTAGTAGCAGGCCTTTCGACAGACCACCACCGCCGCCACAAAATACCCTACCACAAAGACCTTTATCAAGCTTTCAAGCACCTTTGCGACCACAGAGGCCGGCTGTAATAGTCGATTCTATACACGCGCCGTCCAGAAAACCCGTGCCCGTAGCTACTGAACCAGCCGGGTCTGCAGTCGGCATACTTACTGGACCAGTGCCCTCGTGGCAACGACCGGCGGTCCACAAAAACGGCGATCCCACAAATTTTGAAAAGTGCAAATGTTCATTTTCATTCAACTGTAAATCTCCTGGTATCAAATTTGTAAGTACAATATATTATTATTATATTATACATTATCATCTAGATCAACGCGTGAATAAAAATTATATAGTACATATATATATATAAATCAATATATGTCCAGCTGGCGCAAGGTACTTTTAAAATTTATTTATTGCTATCAAGTTGTCTAGGTAGACAGTACTTAAGTACTTAATTTAACTGAATTGATTCTAAAGTATCAAATTAAATTATAGTTGATAAAGTATTTAAGCACCTACATTCTATATTGAATTAAGGGGATACAAACTAAAATAACTGTCTAACATGTGGGAAATATCGTTCTTTATTTTGATAAAATTAAAACAATAACTTTAATTGAACCTATGTTCATTGTATAAGTTTGAATATCACAAATTATAAACAAATAATTGAAATTTTAATATGTATTCCAAAACATCGCGTAACTATAATAAATTTAATATAGTGAGTAGAAAAGAAACCATAAAATAAATTAATAATAAAATGTTTGAATACATTAAAAAAAAAAAAAAAATACAAAGAAAAAATGTGTTTGGATGGAGCTTAATTCAATATCATATTTAAATCATTATTTTTTTTAAAAAATGTTATGGGTATTAACTAATCAAATATAAAACAATTAGCATATAGATTTTATCAAGGAATATTATGATTTTTTTACGATATTAAAATTATAAATATTGTCTTAAATAAAACAATACTATAACCAAACTAACTTGCTACATTATACTCTTTAATTTTTCGATTTCAGAAAAATTTATAAAACAACATGGGCCACCATTAAATATATATATATATAAGAAAACGACGAGCATTTAGTAATTTATATTTATTACCGTATAATTAAAATTCGAAATATTACTGTTTTTAATTACATAATACCTACTCGGTTTTTAATGAACAGTATATAAACCAACAGTAATCCCATAGCAAACTCCGTTCTCTTTTATCACTTATCCCTAATACATTTACCTTATTGCGTGATTAAAATTAAAGTTTAATTGAAATAATACGCTTTAAAATTTTTAAAAATAACTTGTGTAGTAAATACATTCACTATTTAATATTTATCATTCATCCCTTTGAAAGTAATCATTTTATTATGTTTTCTGGTTCTTCTACCATTTAATATTTTATATTCACCAGCCGAATTAAGGATCACCAAACAAAATAAGACTTCTTATCTCAATAAAATATTATCTTATTAAAAATGTGATTTTACAATAAACCATGTTAATAAGATTTATATAGTTTATTAAATAATATGTAGGATGTGGACTCCAGACATCATAATATAGTTGTTATTATCTAAATTTTTCTTTGTCCTATGAGACTTGAACAATTTCATTAAGTGACATCCGTTTTTTTGGCGGACAAAACATTTGTGGTAGCCACACACATGCAGCCCATCATACTATTAATCAGATTAGAGAAAACTCCTTTTTATCATCTTTTAAAGAAATACGAATAAATCTTTACATGTTTTTCTTAACTTAAAAAACATTGTTAATACAAGTTTACAAAAAAAAAAAAAAAATGTATTAAGTTATAATCAAAACAATAGAAAATAAGTACCTAATCAAGAATATAAGTTATCTGCAGATATTTCATTAAAACATTAATTAATGTATGTATTTTAGGGAAGCTGCGATGAGGGAAAACAATACTGTTGTTACAACGATTTTGATGGTGCAAATTCGGGAAGCCAAGAAGTGGACAAATATGGAGGAGATCGTAGCGAACCCATACCTTCTGTGTTAGTTGGCCCAAGTGGAAATCATAGACCTGGTTTGAAACCTGGTATATATGGACAAGTGTCCAACAAAAATGTAAGAACCACAAACTGTAAGTGCATGGTATACACATATTAATATCAGTTTAAGGCTATCGCTTAATATAAATAATTTAATTAATATAAATCTGCTTATAGCTAAAATAATAATAAATATAAAATAAATAAAGTAATTTTATATTAACAATATTACTATATTGTACAAAGATTTGTTTATTGTACATTTTTAAATCATTAGTGATACTACAAAATAAGCCTGAGGAAAGGTCTAATAATTTCAAGTTGTTGAGTCGATCGTTTATTTTCAAGATATAGCAAGAATATGGTTTATTCAATCACACTCTAATTTTATTATAAATCAAAACGTCTATAACTCCAAATAATATACAATGTGAAAATGAAATATGATTTACTGTGATTCAAGATTTTGGAAAATAATAACCTACATTAGTATTTAAGAATATACATAAACTCAAAGTAATATTTAAGTTTAATAAGAATATTTGTTTATATGATCTATATAACTGAATTTATTAAACGAAATATTATAACTTTAGAATTAAGATACACAACAATAGTTGAAAAATATAACCCTATTTTTAAGAAATTTAATATTTTAATTACAATACATTGTAAAAAAAAAAAAAATGTTTCTAAAGGAATATTTTAGTTTATTGCAATTTAAATTTATTTTTAATTACAAATAAATTTTTCAGGAATTTATTGAACGACAAGAATTTGTAGGTAACAATTTTCCAAATGAACAATTATTCAACAGAAGACCAAATGAGTATGGAAACAATCCTTTTATTATTCCAAGACAATTGTAGTATATTAAATAATATTATGAGCCTATGTAATTATTATTATATACTTTTTCTTATTTAAATTGTACTATAATTTTATAAAAGATAATTTATATTTGATGTATGCTTCATTACAAAACAAATATTGTAAAATATCAGTTATTTATATTAGATACTAGGTAGGTGCTAAAAAGTATGATTATGCATATAAGATAATATAAAAACTACTTTACGTCTTATATTATATTCGTATATAATTACGTCTTAATTATATGTATGATTTTTTTATTAATTTATAAACAATTCTAATAAATATGAATTACTTTTGATATCTAAAACATAATATAAATTATTATGAAACTATGTATTTATTTATAGAGATAGTTTATATATAATAATAACTAACCACAATGTATTGCTTTTATATTTCTTTTTTTCTAATACATAAATACTTATGATAATTTATCTTATACAAACAACATATTTTAAAGTGTATTCTAAAGTATCTAGATTTTGTATCATTAGTTATTTATTTATATTTTATTTTATTGAAAAAAATAAATTATAATTATGCTATAACCCACAATGAATTAGCAGCATAAATTATTTTTTAATAATTAATTAAATTAATGATTAAGATCCTATAAAATACTTAATAATAATTGCTGTGCTAGAGAAATAAATTATATATATATAATTTTGTATTAGCGTATTTTAAAATTGTTTGAATAGAAGTATTATTTTTACTTAACAACACTGCTTAATTGTATACAAAATAATTCAAATGAAACTTAAAAGATTATTACGCTTGTGTTCGAATTTAAATGACTTAATTATTACATACTAACAATCGATAAAACATTTAAGGTTAACTGTAATTTGAATAAATTGGATAAAATAAAAATAATTTAATAACAAATTTATTTACTTATATACACCACGTATAGGTACAGTCGAATAAAGTTACGTTTGTGTTTAACGTATTTTCTTGACAATTAAAAAAAAGATCAGTCAAGTGAGTACAACGCTCTTCTGTATAGTAGGTCATTATAATTGATGTATTAAATTTGAATATGATAGGTATCATGATATTGATATAGAAAAAAAGATTCTGAACCGAGATGATTTGTCAGCCTAGGGTATAATTTCCAGGGGTTGGTATAAAAGGTGGTTTATTATGTTTTAATGACCTGAATACACCAAAATTAAAGTTCTTTTATAATTATTATAATCTAAACGTATGGAAAATCTTGTATTTAATTTTCAACGCTTAGCTACTCATACAAAAATTTTTAGGAATTATTCCTACAAAATAATTTGCAAATATTCATGATTTTGACGAATTTCTGTCAATATTTGAACTTCAAATGCTAATAAAATAAATTGTGCTTATGTATTCTTATAATTTTTAAATCACTATAAAACTAACTTATGAGGAGCTTCATATTACTTTTTTAAGTATTTTGAGTCAGCAGCCAAAAATATTTAATCGATATTTATATATATATATAAAAAAAAAAACACTAAACAAAAACGGATATTTCAAATGCTTATAAATAGCATCAAAATAAGCAAAATATTTTGAAAGAATCGAACTAATTATTTCAAAGACACCTAAAATTAAAGCTTCTACAAAAAGTTGAAAACTAGTGTAAAATAAAAATATATTTATAATCAAAATAAAATAACAAAATTGTACAATTTAGTACTCGCAAATAGGTAGTAATAAAAAATAATAATACATATTGTACTATTTAAAAATAAAAAAATATTAAGTCACGATTCATATTATATCCATTCAATGTCTTACATTTTTTTTTCTTTTACAAATATCATAACCATTTTAATGCTGTTATTTTTAAAATAATTAAATTTTTATGATGGTCACAAGGGTTGTAAAGGGTGGAATTTTAAAATCTACCCCCAAGCGGCATATTCGTTAACCCCTGTACAATATAACAGCTTAAAATCTCAGACCAAAATTAATTTTTCATAACAAAGTTACATCGTTTGAAAATTTAATTATTAGAACATAACTTTCCAACATCTTATAATTATCTAATGTTACAATTCTATGAATGACTGGCCCGATGTTCAGAATTCACATGTATAAATATAAATAAATAATAAATATATAAATAATACATTTACAAGTGGAATTATAGCATAATCATTAAATTTTGAAAATAATATTTTTAAGGCTATACAATATGATAAAAATTATGGTGTTGTGAAAATCATAAACTATAGTGTTTCAATCGTGTCTAATATTATGCTAGTCTGTTTGTTTATTTTTTTATAGAAATATATTTTAGTTTTTATTTATTTTATTTATACGAGTAATTAAGTTTCTTTAAAAACTCATTGAAACCGTTTTTTACTTTATGTGAATATTCCTGCATTGTTTATTGTAATATTTAAATAATATTAATAATAATTTATACATGCATTATAATATGAATTAATTTAAATATATCCCATGAAAACAATTTTGTTTGAGTTTGTAAATAGAATAAAAGAATAACTTCGTGCATTTAAACGACAATTGAAATATTTTTAAATAGCTAAATACCTACATTAGGTATTTACAAAAATATATTTTAATACACCCGAATTTACTTCCTAAATCTAAGTTTCCGCTAGGAGCTAGTAATTTACCAATTTAAAATTATAAATTAGCGAATATTCATATTGTAAAATATATTTCTTTTAGTTATTCTCACTATGAGAAATAATATTTTTTAGTTTTTAAAATTAATATTTATTCAATATTCAAAAAAAATATATCATGCACATATTGACTTATAGTATTGCATATATTTTTATTTTGAGATTAAACACGATTAATAGTTATATAGGTACTTAATTTATTAGGTAATAATAAATTATTATATTCAAATACTATAGTTTCAAAGTATTTGTGTAATATTTTAGATTTATACCCCTTTTTAAACTTCGTTAATTGTAAATAGATTTAAATCACATTTGTTTAAGTTATGTTTTGACCAAATACAAAATATACATCTAAAATTATATCCAATAATAATTAATATTTTATTTGTTGTACCTAACTATTTTCAACCCTATACCTATAAGTACTCGTTAATTAGGAGTCAATAAATTCCTGAGTAAGCCCATTTTTAAAATGCAAAATTTAAAAATTTGACTAATATTTATATGATTTGTACCTAATTTATTTGTTTTGTAGATTATAAATATATTATTTTTAAGCTATTAAATATCTTTTATGTTATAATAATTATGAAATTTTGATTATCTTTACTTTAATTTTCAATAATGACTATATTGTTATTATTATTTTGCTTCTATTATTTTGTGATTTAGTGAACTAAAATAAATTTGTCTTAAGTACCATAATATTTATAATACCATATTTAAATTTTTATATACCTACATCAAATTAATTTTAAAAATAGAATGTTCAGAGGTACAAAAATATTGTTTTATAATGCATTTATATATTAAGCTATTTATAACAAGCTAAGTAAAATGTATACAAATTAAATAAGTAACTAGTTTTTAAGAAGTTACAACATTTATGGCTTAAATTATAATCCGTTTTAAGAGTTCACAAGATCAACAGCTGATGGTTATGTCATTTTTATTTTACTTTCACAATTTTAAAAGTTGTTATAACTCATAAGTAACATTAAAGAAGTTAATTTAAAGTTTGATTTAATATTTTGACATACTTTCATTAATCACAATCTATAATACAAAAATGTGCATTTTGTTGATTAAAATATTTTCATAACATGATAAATAAAAAATTCTAAACTTTAATATCAGATTCCCAGACTTTTTATGTAGGTACCAGCTATCTTATTATGCATTTGATAAAATATAAATTATAAAGTATATTAATTTCTTAAGTGAAAAAATCAATTGAATAAAAGTGTAAATTTAAAAAATATTTTACTAATGCCACTATTAAGTTAAGTACTTACTACTTTGTAGTTTATAAAACTATTATATAAAAGTAACGAATTATCTAATAGGTACTTATTTTACATAATATATACTATGTATAGATTTTAGTATAATACTATAAAATGACAATAGATATCAATTATGATGAAAAGTCAATAGAATGAAGCAAAACGTATGTTAAAACTTAAAATGGAAACTTATTCCAAATTAAATGTAAAAAATATATGAATTTATTTATAATCTATGCTAACAGTTTAGATTTATCACAACATCTTAAATTTATATGAAATAAGTTTGATGTTTGTTTAATTCTAATTATATATAAGACACAGTATGTTATCTATTTAACTTATGCAAATTTTTCATGCATTTTACAGATATATAATTACTAATTAACGTATAGAAATACATCAAGAATAAATTTAATTTAATTAAATTGTTCAAATAATTAGTTATTAAATTATTATAAATTTTAAAGACCCACATTTTAGTTAAAATTGTATAATATACTACAATTATTTGTGAGGTATAGATTTATTGATACATATATAATATAACTGTTCTTTCATACATTTTATAAATAAAACAGATTAACCCTTTTCGATCTTTAAATCATTAACCTGCTTAAATATAAATAGATTAGTGTAGTAGGTTCTTAAAAACTATACGTTATCGTCAAAATTTAAAATATTTTTTTAACTAAAGCAGATATATATTTAGGATTACAAAAATATAAATTGAATTATTAAATTATAGAAAGTGTTTGTATTTATAAAATATTACTATACATTTTATACTAATAAATTCCTTTATAAATATAATATATTGTATAGGAATATTATATACTCGTATTATACTATATATTTATATACCACGCATGTACGTATAATTATATGCTAATACTTAAAAATTAAATTTAAATAATTATATTCACGAGTACTCACCTATAGTTGTAATAACAATTATTGAGTAAAATAAAGCTCCAGTGAAGGTCCATTGTTGTATTTTTGTGTCTTCTTCGCCATCCCAACCTTTACGTTTCATTGCGTAAATCAAATCATCTTCAAATTTCTGCAACCGGGCTGTTACGTTTGTTGTAAAATTATCTTGTTGGAGCACCAATGAATTTTTAGTGTATTTCCAAAGATCCGTAGTTACATTCATCCTCATTACACGGATACTATTTTTCACCTTTAAACATTATTTAATAATATTAAAATACATAAATATATAAAATTCAATAATATAAATGGTTTTATGGAATTTTCTGTATTTTAAAACAAACAGTTGAAGTTTTTCCCTATCTATTTACTACCTACTAAATACACGCGTAACTTAATTTGCCTATGTATGTGATTAATGAGTTGTTAATAATAACAATAATACACCGTGGTTTAAGTAATAAAAATAACGTATGTAAACTAAACAATAGTATCTAATATGCCTAGATAATATATTGAGTATTGCAGACAATTGATAATTATTGTGGTTTTTATTTGGTATCAATTGAGAGAAGTTATTGCGGTTTCTTCGGGTGTATATTTTGTTAAACGTACTCTATCAAAGCTCCATTAACAATAATTTAGGTATCGTGACCTACTAGCCAAACTAAAATATTCATCATGTCGTAGTGCCTCCACTGGAAGGCCTATTCTATCTATCAAATCTGTCATTTAATTTGTATTTATTTTATTTGTCATCAATTGTTCTTATTGCTCCCTGTGAAACAGTTTGAATAAAAAAATACTATGTAACAAAAAAATAATAATTAATTTCTATAAAAATACACAGATGTGATTTAAACACTTTCTTTTTATGCATTTATTTTTCACAATAAAATTATATGTAGTTGTATGTAATTATCCAATAGAAATGATCAAGCAGTGTATAATGAAACTATAGCACCCTACTTTATATTATACGTAGTATCTGTAAGTATAATACTTTTAAATAATACCAATAACAGTCGTATGAGAATATTCCTATAAGGTTATTTTTTTTTAATTTACGCCAAAAAAAAAAAAAAAAATCGATCTTGTAAAATAAAACCGTAAATTAATTTTTTCACAATTATTTTGAAAAATACTGAGAATTTTTAATTTTGACATATTTAAAATAAAAACTTGATCCAAGTTGCTATTAGAAATCAACCTCAGTTAAAAATAGAAACTTCAAAAACAACTAATCTCGTGTATATAGGTCTTAATCTCGTAGCCATTTCATGAAATCGATCTTTTCGTTAAGTAAATACGGCTTTATTACACTTTGTGAAATACGAAAATATTTCATGAAATAGTAACTTCAATAATTTAACATCGTATTATTTTTTCTAAGTGTGGTCGTTTACTTTGTGTACCTACTACTACTACTTTGTGTACATTTATTGCACACATCAAGTTTGATTTTATAAATAATAATTATAATAATTATTCTATATCTAAAGTATTTATCAAGTACGTAGATATTTATGACAATATTATATTATTTGATTGAAAATAAAATAAGTTAAGACAGCTGCTGTTACATTTTCTAACAGAAAACAAACACATAGATAGTTTGATTTAACAAACACTTTTACAAGAACTACTTATACGAATCATAGTTTCACATAGCTATTTTTGTTTTTAATCGTTTTCAACTAAAATAAAATTGAACCACTTTTTAATACTATGTGTAGTTCTTCTTCTTACCCTGTTCATCTCATTTTTTTTTTTTTTTAAACAATGATAACAATCAAGTAAACAGGGTCTGATGGTCAACACAAAAAACACATATTTGAATATCATGTATAACCTGCAAAATCCTAATATGACATTATGATTATGACTGATCAAAACTAATATCATTTACACAACTCAAAAACCCTGATAATTATTGCAATATAATAGTAGTAAAGAATATCTATAGGTAATATTGTATGTGATAAATGTTTTATTTTAGTTAACGACTTCATTTTGAAAAGCAAATTCTTCTGTATAATAATATCATATATACAGATGGGATAAAGTTCTAAGAGAAGTCACATCTATTTAACAAAAATAAAAGTATCCTACTATCCTATCTACCTATTTTTTTTTTTAACGTATTAGTGATTATTTTTTATTGTATTTATATCTATTTGAATTTATATATAATACATATTGAAATGTTAATTTTATCCGATTCCTCATAAGGGTGGCTCTACATTCATATCTCGTGTTAATCAAGAATGTCTTTTAAGTTTAATTGATAATTTCACAACTGTATAGATACAATTTTCCTATGGAGAAGAAAGCGATTCAATATAATATTATCATTCTTCAATAAGTCGCACGTGTACTGTAAAAAAACCTTTCTTTAAACTTTCATACTACAACAATAATTAACAACTACTATTATAATAATATATTATAATTATCTGTTTTATATATTTATATATTTTTTTAGACCAATTTTGTTATGCATTTGGTAAGATTTTAAACACATAACAGTTATCTTATCGTCTATGTAAATAAATATATAGCAGCAGCGATGTATATAGAACTACACCATAAAAAGTTTGTTTAACAAAGAGCAGTTATTTAATTTCATACTCTTCATTGGTATGAATACCACATTAAAACTTTTTGTACTTTTACTTTTATTCACATTTACATTTAACTAATCAGATAATAAAACAGAATATTCCAACAATTGATCTTTCACATTAAAATTATATTACTTAAATGTTAATTGAAATTTGAAAGTGTCTATTTTAATTATTATATATATTTATAAATAGGTAGATATACATTATACATATTATCTGAAAATTATATTAGTAAATTACATTTATTTTTTAATAAGCTTTATAATTATTACAAAAAAATATCAAGAAACAGTGTATAATTTGTTTTATTTTACCGTGAAAAATCTAATCTTTTGTTCAATTTGATATACAAATTATTAAAACTATAGACAGGTATCTGAGGTATCATGAGGTAGCCGGTAGGTAATGAAAGGGTTTCATTCTAATATCTTATACATCATTATGACTAATATTTATACATCCTTTTTTCTAATAACAACAAAATTAATTGATATTTTATAGCCAAATTAATGAATAAAAAAGTGACAACCAACTTAAATAATGAGCGTTACAAAATTTAAGTTTTTCAGAGTTTAAATTAAGTATTATTTACATTTGAAAATGTGAAATTTTAAACTGTTGAACATATTATTATAGTTTTATTGATACTAAAGATATTACAATAATAGTTAACCTTTATTTTTTTATTAATGATTATAGTTTATATGTTTGTGTTTTTATTTTCTATAATATTTTATAAATTACAGTATTTATATATTTTACAATTTTATTAAATCAATAAAAATGTAAGATATTAATTTTTAATTATTATAATTTTACAATTAATCAAAAAATATACTTATTTACCTTAACAATTTAAAATTAATGATAAAGTGTTTTAAGTTCTTAACATTTTTAAAAAAAAATTAAATAAAATGTATGTTGAATTTCAATGACTGTGAATAATATTCCGGTTATTTTTAAAACCGAACTCCTAAATCGTAAAAATGTTACTTTGTGAATAATAATATGATTCCTAACTACATCATGTAAAAATCCCATTCGAATAATATATTGAATTTTATATATGTTACCATTGTAAAAATAACGAAGTTACTATTCAAAAACCCACTATTCTAAATATGGACATTTTGTGGTACATATTATAGTAATAATCTTGAAGATATAATCAAAATAGTTTTGAATAGATTTAGAAAAAATTCACATTGCACTACACCGTGACTATTGTGTTGTAAGCTTTTAGTAACTCTAAAGAAGTTTGGAGATAGTGAGTATTTCATTTATTGCAGTATTTGTGTATTATAGGTACAACTGTCTTTAGTAATAATTTTATTATAAAAAAAAGTAGGTAAGCGGGCACATCTCTATTGAATATTAGATATCGATTGGATCACTATTATAGGTGTGTTATAAATTTGAATTCAATGATATATTATTGTGTACCTACGAAAAACGATTCTGTGCTGAAACAAACTATCAGCGTAGGTATATCACCAAGCGATATGTTTTTTTGATATAGCTAATAGTCATTTATTTTACTTTTAGTATTATAGTAGGTTAATATATTATTTTTTTCCGAAAACATTGTATTTATTATGTTATTAGTATTTACTTATTATAACAAATAATAATAATATATTAACTTATAAACGAAAATTGTAATAACTTCTTTCTGTAAATATCATAAGACAGTAAAAATTGATTTATATAAATAAAATTTAAAAAAAAAAAAATCAAAAATTTTATTGCGTATAGTGAAATTCATAATAATATAAAATATCTAAACATTTAAATTCCCATGAGAAATGTTTTTATATTAGGTATATCAACATAATTGTTATATTGTTATTTATCATTTAATAACAAGTAATTTCATCCACATTAGAACTTAAAGCGAATATGAAAAATAACTGTCTATACACATTTTTATATTTTATAGTATCCAAATAAATTACTCATGAAGAATTGTGTATAACATTTTTAAAACTTGATTACAAAAAGAAAAATTTTTATGCATTTTTTACTACTATTAGTTGTCGATTTTGATGAAGTTCGTCAAAATGTTGACGACAAAGCATATAAAATGTTGTGCCTATATATTTTTAATATTTTTATACAGATTGTACAAATTTATACAGATAATGTAGATACCAGATACGTATAATATTATTATTATAAAACATTGTTTTTAATTAAACTTACTTCAATTTCGTTTGCTGATTCCAGACGTTCAAAAGCAAAAGCTCCGAGCAAACAATACAGCACAACCATAGTGACAAGTAACACGTGCAGGAACAAGCACGTGAATATCTTCCATACATAGTAGACGAGTGTGGTGCATCGATTAGGCGTATCATCGTCAAAATCAACATCCATCAACATGTTCACAAGATCAAAGTGTGATTCCCGTTAACCAAAAACCAAAAATTTAATAGTCACTTACGTGACGAAATGTTTGTACATAATAATATTATAATATTGTTGTATCTTATATCGTTAAAAATCGGTGAGCGCAAACATGTTAATTTTAGTATTCCTTGTGGTACGCCGAGATTTTCGTGACGGTGACTGCTATAATAATATGATAATATTTATTGTGGTTATAAAGAGTGTGCGTGTGGCTATAGCAAAATGGCCGGTCGTCGTCGATCCAGAAATAAAATGGTCCATCTGTCTAGGTCCCTAAACAAATGGTGTTCCCACCGTCCTACACAGCTTGCCAAAATTGTGTATTTAAATTTAGAATCATTCCCCTACCGTACAGCAATAAGGTTTGTTTTTCCCACATAATTCTGAAGAAAATGTTATTATTTCCCTTCTTAAGCCGCCGTAACACATGCTATAATGCACTGCGTATTTGAGTATTTCTGTTTGCCACCATACACGTCCACGTATCAACACAACAACGAACGCGTATCGTTTTATACTTTTATGGGTGTATATATATAATATATTATACTATACAATATACATGCACGTTAAATATTCTAGTGGTTGGGCATGAGGAGAAGCTTTTCGACTTAACACAATACTTTCACGGGTCCGTTTGTGAAATAAAAACTTACAATATATTTTATGCGTGCCCTTCGAGGACCGAGCAAAATGACCCGCTCACAAATCCGACTCAATGACTTTTTCTTAGCGCTATATTTGACGTTAGCTGCTATAATACAGCCCGTTGAAAAATAGCGGTATTCATTTTTCAAATCGCTTCCGACTGCCCTTTCCAGTTTCCACTGTGCTGCATTTTACTGGCCCAAACACATCATAACAAATACACTGGTCCAGCATTATTATTTCTACACTATTCCTAGAATGTTGTGAATAATTTAATTATAAAAACAAACAAAATATATACATACCGTTATTTTGAACAACTGTCATTATTCTCACCAACGTTTGATTTAAATTAATATTTATACTAGCATAGATTTGCAAGGAATTCCATCTAAAATCTATTTTAATATAATAACACATAATTTGATTAATTGAATTACCTAATTATTTTTTTTGTTACTATAATAACAAAATATAGAAAAATATAGATTGGTGAATAACAATTTACCTTTAGAAATTTGAAGTAGATAGTAGGTACCTATTTAAAAAGTTTAAATGTATGTAAATTTAAAAATAGAAAAACGTAGTTATTTAAAAAAAGTAAAAGTACCTTAAACTTATTCAAACATTAATAGTGATAGCGTTAATTGAGTTTTGCTCTATATAGTATTTATTTTTTTAAATATACAGTACATATACATTATACCTACGACTATACAGCCATAAAATATAGGGTAACATTTTACCTTATTTATTTTTATTACCTACCTAAAAACGATTACTTAGTTTAAAAACCAAAAAAATATATTGTGCGGAATAAGCATAATATAATATTAAATGCTATACTTACAATTGATATAATATGTACCTATTTTGATATACATATGTAGTTCGAACCAAATAGAATATATGCAAACGCAATTCACTTCGTATCCAGTAATACCAGAAATAAAATAAAATAGAAGATATTCCTAGGTAGTCATTTGTCAACTAAATCAGCTTTTACATTATAGATATCGGCTGACAATACGTCAAAAGTAGTTTTCCAATTTTCTCAACATATTCAATGTTATTTCATTTCGTTTTATGCAATTGTAGGTATATCTGCCAAATAATAATTGATTAGGTAGGTAGGTATATTAAAACTTTTTAATAAAAGTTTTATAAGTAATACATAATATATAATACAATTATAATTACAACAATACAATAGTATCTACACAATAATGTCATATAGGTACCTAATAATGAAAATGGTAATGTAGCCAGGTTCTAGATAGTAAATATCTTCTTAAATAGTTAAGTATACATACGCTAACAATTGCGATTAAATTTATTTTATATCATCCAATATCTACGATTGTAAGAATATAGGTAATAAATATAGGTTAGGTAGATTATATGATATTATAATTGTGCTGATTTGGATACTAATAACCACGGTCTTCAGGTTAGGGTTGATTTGGCAGCCTAGGCTGTAGCCTACTCATCCTATTGGTAATCAGGCCCTGACGGTTTAACGATTTTCTAAGATCGTTCAATTAAAGTCTTAACCTATCGGTAATCGAATATAATATCAACTTTGGAGGTATTAAATTCATTAATAAGTTCTTCATCTATGATCCGTGAAAAAGCTTAATATAAATGGTTTTTATTTTGTTGTTTTTTTTTTTTCTGAAAATCGAATACCTATTTTTCTATCACATCACATGACACACATAATGACATAGGTAACTTACTACTAATACCTACCTTAATATTTTTTAATATAAAATAAATTTATCATTAAAAATAAATAGGTATGTATAATAATATGGAAAAAATGTATAGGGTCTAAACGACAAACATACCTAATTAAAACATGTGGCTTATAGCTTAGAGAATTACTAGGTAGTTGACAGTTGTAGGCAATAACTGGTAGGTAACCAGAAAGTTAAATAAGATATAGGTACAAACACTACAAACTACGAGACGTGTACGACGTTCAAAGTACAAAATATTAGAAGTAAGACACAAATATTATATTACTTGACTGAATACTTATTTAATAAGTATTAACTATATAGTAGGTATAGCTAATTATTATTTATAATTTACTGCATATAAAATAAACCTAGACATAGATATGGTGGTATCAACTACCATCAATTAAATATAGGTAGGTACCTACCTACCTAGTTAATATTATATTCATAATATATTTAATCTATGTTAGGTACTACATAATTTTCACCTTAGAATTTAGATCATATACGTATATGATCTAAGATTTTCACATCCTATCTTGTTAATTGTTATTAGATAGGTAGGTAGGTAGTTATTTATATAGAAGTCATGTAACAGGCATACCTATATGGCTATATTGAATAATTCATTAATATTGTGCTTCTGCTTTAATCTAGTGTAATAAATAATAACATTAGTACTTGTTAATTGTTGTAAACAGTAACACATCCAATAAAGTCAAATAATTGTTGGTGGAATTTGAAAAATGATTCATAGTACATATCGATAGATATCTATTTAATCTATGCTATTACTTATACTTACATAGGTAAACTCATATATAGGTAAGGTCTCTAATTAATAAATTAAAATGTTTAAACGTAAGAATCTGTTGAATACTCTACATAGTTCTATATCATATATTTAAAATTATGAAAAATCTAGAAAGATATTAGATAATTAAAGAAAATAAAGATTTAATATCTTTAAAAATTGAATAAAACAAAAATCATATATGACAGCGTTATCTAGCGATAAAATTTTGTACGAATGACTGATCTAAATATATTATCTTAAATTGTGATTACCGTTATCAATAATCA
>VUJU01001067.1:0-69428 GCA_009835225.1 Aphis craccivora | reverse complement strand
TAATTAACAAAATTCTATTATCTTGTATTCCGTAAAATAATTAATATTATACTTACTTTGTAAATATTGTATAAATCTTTCAAGATCGGCTATTTGCGTTTTTAACTGATCGACCAAATGTTCTGTGGCTTTCATCGGATTTACCAACTAAATAAAGAATTATATATAGGTAATATGTATTTTACTAGTTATTAAACAAAATATTATATTTAGTACAACAGTCAAGTCATAAGACTCAATTTACTAAATCGATTTTATTAATTTTACTATTCCATTTTTAGATATATATATATAATAAATTACATTTATACTTTATGCAAATAATAAATATTTATAAAATTAAATGCAATTAAATAAAATATGTCCTTTTTAATCTTTTACAATAGTACTTGCGGTAAGCAATATATATTATTAATGGAGAAAAAACAAATTATACATAAAATGAAGAATATTATTATAGATTTAACAAATAATATTATATTTCACGGCAATAGTATTGATAACTCAATACTTGAAACTTTCAAGTTAAAGATATTTTTAAACATTTGCATAGGTATTTGACATATCTCAATAAGAGTGGTGTGTCACATAATAACAATAAAGTGGATTGGTAATGGGTATTGATAGAAAACCAATAATGAATGGAAATAGAAAATAAAAATACGATATAAAACATAAACCAACAACCTAAAAAGAATATAAGTTTTTCCAAAAGATGTGTTTTACTAACTCGATAACCTTATTTATGAAATTTCGAAAAAATTACGAAAATGTTACAATGGATAGGTCACTTAAGTATATTGTTTGTGCTTATTTTTGTTTAAACACGGCGGCACGGCTCCCAACAACACAATATGTATATTATAAACAGAACTATAGAACAGTGCATTGTACTTGATATTATTTATTTTGTAATTGTATAGATACATTACCGAAAATAATCTATCGACTGTTATACTCTTACTTGTTTTTTATAATGTTTGCCGACAATATTATTATACAATATCTATTGTTACATTAGACCCACACAACAATAAAACACATATTTTACATATCCTTATGTAACTGGTATTTTATAAGAAGGAAGCGTTATAACTTAAAGGCCTCATAAAATATTTTGTTTGCAGTTTTCAAATAATACACCCGAACCTAAACTTTATCGGCAGAATCTGTTATACGTAACGACTAACAGATATAACAACAACAATACTGTTTTAATATAAACTATACAACTATAGAGATGTTGTCAGCATTAATTTCTAATGACCTACTTGGCTACTTATGAGATGTTAATTTAAGAGTTTAGAGTGTTTAGACATCTTACTAGAATGTAAAATTATAATATCTTATAGATGTTTACTAGAAAAATTTAGTTGATTGATTACGTACCTTTTGAATTGCGTTATCGACTTCTTCTTTAAGTTCTTCTACGGACATATTTTTAGAATTTTTGATGCTTAAATTTAATTTTTTTTCTACTTGATCTAAAAACAAAACCATTGGATTATCATTAAATCAATAACCTGTACGGGAAAAAAAGATAAATTTGGTGTAAATTAAAAAGATAATATTTACTAATTATGTTGTTTTGTCTTTCGCGGAAAACGTCAACAAAACTTTCTGGAAGATCAAATTCATCTTTATTATTGTATATATGGTTCTCTAAAGCTTCCAGCTGTTTTTTCATTTCTTTGATTACTTCAATTTGAACTTGATGCTTTTTTTCCACCATTTTGTCGTCATCATTCTATGAGTAAAAAGACTATACATTTTCGTTCATTAAATACAATTATTAACAAAAGTCTACCGTTGTTACGAGTAAGTGGTTCAAAGAACAATTCGTATACACATTTGGGATGCCTTTAAATGCAAATTCCTCTAAATTTTTAAGTAAATGTTTTTTCTCTTCGTCAGGTGATTCAATAATTTGATGAATTCTTAACTGTACCTGCATATTAAAAACATAGGTATACACATAATCAATTTAGATACTTCGTGTCAGTTTCTACTGATGTGTTTCAAAATTTGAAATATGAAAGTATTAATAATAAGTAGTATTAAAAGATTAGTTATCAAACCTATATTGCTTGTCATTCTTAAGAAATTATAGTGCAATTAGTTAAAGAACCAGAAGAGTGCAATATGATAAACAATATATAAGTGCTTGTACTCATCATAACTTGTATGCTACCTGTGAAAAATGTGAAGTCAAAGCTATAACAGATGAATGAAGAATTTCATATTGTTCTTCTAAGTATCCAACTTTATTGTTTTCACTAAAACACCAAATTTTGACATTTCATAATTCTGTATTATTTATAATAATATATTAATTAAGCATATCTATTTGTTATTTTTAACTAAGTATAGTTATTTTAATAAAATAATACGCCACTTATAATTAGTAATATTAAGAAAAAAGCAAAATTTTAACAGTCTATTGCTTAGGATAATTAATTATAAGCAGTTTATCATATATTAAGTTAATGAGGTAAATTAATTAAAATATTAAGAATCGATAAGTATATCCAACACAAAAATATATATATTTACATTTGATGTTTCATTATAAAATATAAATGATAATTTTTTAAGAAATTTACATTATTAAAAATCAAAGTAATAATTATTCATCGATTCAACATGACATTATAGGTTACAATTTTTAATGTTATAACTTATAACTAGAGTACAGATTTTAAAGACATTTACTTTTTTTTTCTATAGCTCAAAAACGTAGCTATGTCAGCTACAAATTCAATTTATACTACTCAGAATAAAAAACACTACTTTTTATTTTACTTTTTTGCCTTTTTTGGGTATTTTGGGTATTTTTTTGCTTTTATATTACATTTTTTAAAAATGTGTTCTAAATCAACTTTTTTGAAATGTTAATATTTATCTATATACTATATAATATGTTCCAAGGTCATTGATTTTATTTATTCATTTATTTAATTGCCGTAGACAATTTTTATTTGAAAACTTAAAAGTTTTAATTGTCCAATACAACTCCGATAATATTGGTAAAAAAATCATTTTTTAACTATTATTTAATCTATTAGATCTTAAATAGAATAGATTTTATTTACGGATTAATAATTGTAAAAGAAGGAAAACTCAAGGAAGCAAACGTGTGAATAAATTAAAATAAATTTATGTATATTTTTAAAACCCATTAAAATTACATTATTTTTATAAAAATTATAAACTTATGAACGTTTAAATGTGTAGGTACTCTATTTCCAGTAACATTCAACAATATAATAATAATTATAAACATTATTACATAATTTTAAGGTACTAGATGGATAGTCTCACAATACCACAAATATTCTTCTAATAATTATCCTAATCATAATGTCCCAAAACGAGTCTTATCCCAATTTCCTTGTAAAACTCAACCCCTCAAAATAGAGAATAGTTACACTAGTTGCATCCTGCGCTAATAATGTCTTTTAAATGATGATTATTTTGGTTTTTTTTTATATGCTAGTTAAAAATTAAAAATGCAAAAATAAATGTTATATACATTACGAAGCTTCATTCTCCTTCCCAGTTTTTACATCGTCGACTGTGTATAATGTATATATTATTACTATGATACAGGGAGATTAAAAATGTTTTGACGTTTTTATTTTAAATTGTTGTCATATTTCAAAAAAGTGAGTAAGTAGGTACCACTCTGCTGTACATTTACATTAGGCGCCGTGTGGATCACTATTATATAATATTATAGGAGTGTTAAATTTGAATTCAATGATATGTATCATAGTATACGAAAAATGATTCTGAACGAAGATGATTTGTCAACCTAGGATATCATTTCGAATGGTTAGTGAAAAAGGGGGCTTATGTTTTAATGGCCTGAATTCACAAACATTTAAGTTCTTTTATAATTATTGTAAGCTTAACTTATAAAAAATCTTGTATTAAATTTTCAACTTAAGCTACTTATATAAAATTTTTTATGAATTATACCTACAGAATAATTTGCAAATATTCATGGTTTTGACGAATTTTTGTCAATATTTGAACTTCAAATTCTTATAAAAAAATATTTTGCCAATGTATTCTTATAGTTTTTTAATCACTATAAGAAGAACTTATGAGAAACTTTGTATTAAATTTTCAAGTATTTCTATGGCCAAAAAATTTTATCGACATTTCCAAAAAAAAAATTTCAGAAAAATTGAAAATTTCAGTTGTCTATAAATAGCTCAAAAAAAGTCAAAAAATTTTAAAATTAAATCATACTTTTTGAATAATAACAAATATTTAAAATCGTTTGAGGATAAATCTTTATCGTTAAGCTATTTCGTAAAAATTTAAAATTCAAACGCACTTAAAATTTTTCTATAAAGATGCTTCAAGTTTTCTTTAAAGCTACTTTTAGGAAAACTTATGCAAAACTTAGTGTTGTATTTTTAATCCTTAGTTATAAATACAAACAATTTTATGAGTTTTCAACAACAAAATTACTTGCAAATTTTCAAGTTTAGAGTATAATACTAACTTAAACATTTTGTGAAAATTTCAATTATTTACAGTGATTAGTTTTTAAATTACAATCATATAAAAATATCGATATGGTCGAAAATTAGTTTTGCGTAAAAATTTTCGTTTTTCCTTAATTTTTTTTTTTTTGGTTTTTCCCTGTGCATTTGAAAACTATTGGGAAATTCAAAAAATGACCTCCCCAATGTACCAACTAGATTCACTTACAAATCGAAAAAGTTAAAAATCGAAGCATTATTTCTATACTTCTCGTGTACAGACAAAAAAAAAACACACAACATTGTAAAATCAATACATTCATCGATCCGTTCAGAATCTAAAATATATATATACCTAATAATATTTTGGCACTGGAGAAAATGATTTGATATTTCTTTTTATATATTTAAATTTTTAACTGTCATAATAAATTGTCAACAATAATATTATATAATAATATCAATATATATTAAAATTATGAACAATAAAACATTTTAAGTACCTAATATTATAGTACTATGAAACCATGTTATAAATAAACCTATATTGTGATTGTTGGCTGTCTTGATTAATTTAAGCGGACAATAATCAATATTATTGGTATGAATAAATGATAGAGGCTTTATAAAATAGTAAATATTAATAAGGCTATATTAAACTAAGATGTAACGTAGGTAGTTATTTAAAACCCGACAGCACTTCGGGTTAGGTCATTATAAGACTAACATTTGTTTATAGTTATCTTTGCGATGCAACTAGTGTGTAGCCAAAATGTTTGTTTTAATGCTCATTTTATAGAATTTATTTTATTTTCATGAATATGTTAAGTACATGTTAACTTTTAACGTAATTAATGTATCGTTTGCTAAAAATAAAAATTCTTTGTTGATATTATAGGTACTTTAAGCATTCAAATTCTGACGTACTTTTATGGGACCAGGAATTAAACACCCTTGGTAATTTCCCCACTAAAAACCTTTAAAGACTGGCTATACTATCAAAATGTAAAGAATGTCTTAGAGAGCATTCCAGACATAACACAGAATACAGTCTATTGTCAAGGAGTTGTAATTTAATTAATTTTGTATTTAATAAAGGTATTAGGTAATCATAGAGGTTGAACAATAGATAAATTAAATTTTTGTAAATGTTCTTAACAACGTTACTTAAGTTGGTAAAAATGTTTTTTACAATTTTTTATCAAAAAAATTTTCAAACCATATGGTGATATTTTTATATTCAAATTCAAACAATACATTATTGTATTACTATTGATAAGACTGTGCTGTAAATTATTATAATTTTCTCTGGGTATATATTGTTCTAATTCAGGATTTATACTATCAACCTATAAGTATGTACTTACTACTAAAATTTAAATCTAAAGATGAAATTTTTATATTTTAAACATTCATACATTATTTTAAAACATTTTAAAGATGATGAATCTATAAAAATAATATTTTAATAATTTTATTAGTTTAATCTTATAACTTACTTCCAATTCGGATGACTAGTTTCACAAAACGAGTAAAGTGCATTGTCGTGTTCATCTGCAATATCCGTTCGATTACAATTTTTGATGTTTATGTTGCTGTCATCGTTTGCCTTTATTATTTCCATTGTAGAATTGGTCAACGTTCAAATAATTATTTGTAAAATTAACTTGAAAAAAGTTTGTTCAATATGGCAATTTAAATTATTAGAAAAAAATTGTGATTAGACAGAATTATAATAATATTTCGAGTAAACGGGTGAGTTAGAGTTCTTTATTGTTTTTTTTTTATATATATATATATATTTTGTTGCTTCAACTTTATAAGCATACAAATTTTACACAATACATCGGAAAAAAAAAAACAAAAAATATCTATTTTATATAAACACTTGAAGTTGTTGTTTGCTATAACAAGTTTGCTATCAAACTGTCGTGTGTAAAGCGATTCGGTAAAATGAACACTAAATACGCAACCCACACGTTTGTCAGTTGCAGCTGTTAACACTATATAGAAGCCTAGATATGTGTTATAGGGAGGGCCTATCGATTTTTAGTATGACGTCAGCAACGGGTTCCCAAAGTTCGTTTTCGACTTGGCGCATAGCATTATATATTATCACAATGCTGCGTACGTTGTCAAGTACAATATTGAATATATAATAATACACGGCTGTAGTAGCATACTATTATACCTACACACGAAGCCAAATGAAGTCAATGAAAATGAATTAAGTATAAATTATACATAGGTTGTGTGTGTGTGGATTTAAATGGATAGGTACTTATATAATATATTTATATTATAAATTATTATGTGCTTTGGCAATGTGAAAATCACGTTCAATTACATTATTATTTATCGTTTACATATAAATGAATTAATAATTATGTTATTATAATAAGCCTCTATAAGTTAGTGTATTGCATAACCTAATTAGATACACTGGCTATGTATTGCTACAATATTTTGCGTTGTGTTAAACAAATATTAACTGAAATCATTTAAGTGATCCGAATAATTATAATACATTGTGACAGGTTGTCCGCCTACAATACCTATTATTAATTTTACGTTATTTGTTTTCATACAACGGTTAAAATACTGTTAAAACATACCTATTAAATATTTTTACAAAAGGTAAAAATATAATATATATATATATATATATATATGTATTACGTCATGATTAGATTTTAATATTTTATACACCTAATTGTTAAAAATAAAACAATCACATTAAACAATGATATGGAAGGAAGTAAATTTGAAGCTACCCGTCTACTTCCGGTGGTGGATTTTAATATATTAGTAGGTATGCCGCGACGGACATTTTCGACCGCTGCTAATAGTGGGCGTTCGAACAAAGAATAATTAGAAGGATTTTTGTTTACAACTATAGATAAAATATATTAAATAAATTTTTTTTTATAATTTATCAAGTTCAAAATATGACGTGTTATCTTGTTTAGCGATGATTGCTAATTTAAGAGTAGGTATAATATGTTCCATACAACCACAAAATAACAAAGCATCAATGCAACTACTCCAGTCAACTCAATTTTAAATACCTAATAATATATAGGAAAACTAATAATCCGAGTTTTGATTTTTAAACACCTAAATAATCCGAAAAATATTGTGTTTCGAAATATGAAATTAATAATGCATGTTTTCATTCAAAAAAGTAATTTAAAAAATTACAATTTTACTTTAACTCGAAATAGTGTAAAAAAAAATATATTTTTAAATAAATAGATAGGTACTGAAATATCTGAAATATCTAATAAATGTTGTTCGATAAAAAAATCTCCAGCTACATATATTAATATTTATAAATGCAATACAAAAATAATCGGGAAAGTGTAGGAGGAGTGGTCCTATCGTCATTGCAGAGTAGGTAACTGTAAACGTTTTTCTATAGTAACGTTGTAAATATATATGAAAAACATGCAAATAATAATATGTATTATTCAAATAAATCAGAGACATTATTCAACTATACAAAACGTATATTCCTGAACAATTTTAATTAAATCATATATTGTGGTCATAAATTTAAGCATAAAATGCAGTCGATAAACAATATTATGAACAATATATTATGGATTACTAAAATTACTAATACATTTTGTGTGTCGTGTGAGCTATCTATAGTCTATACTAACAAATGATAATTCATATTTAAATGTATTTTACTCAAGTCTTGAACTAACTTTATTTAATTTAAGAACCTAAAATTGTCTACAGGCGTATTTTATTCGAATTTATTTTGAATGCATAAAACTGAATGATAACTGAATTAATACAACTTTTATATAATAATGCGATAAATTAAATCATTTTAACTAGGTGATTATTTTTTCCGTAAAATATACGAAAGATTCGTTGCAAAGTTAATTTACATTTTGTTAAAACAAATTTTTTAAATTCTGAACGGAGCAATGAATATAATATTGATTTTACAGTATAACTTTTTTATGTCAGTCGTAGAAGCACTAAAAATGCTTTAATCTTCTACTTTGAGGGTGGTTTCTGGACTTCTGGTAACAGATAGAATCTAGTTTATAGTTTGGTAACTTTTATGGCCAAACAGTTAGAAGTGCTAAAAATTGAAATTTGCTTTAAATGTTAATTTATTTATTCCAAGTGTGTACATCTAATCTGGAAATATGTTCGCCTACACGATTCAATATAGATTACCTACCTACGCTTTTTAATTATTATAATCAGTGTTTTCAAGCTACTCAATACGACCAAGTATGATATCGTATGATAAAACTCTAAGACTTCAATAAATGGATTTTGATTTTAAAAATTAATATTAATTTATTAAACCAACTTATCATGTTTTAATTTAAGTAATTGTCAATAGGACATGCATGAAATAAGTAATAATTATTATAAATTGTTCGTGTTTACTGTTTATGACCATTAATATTTTTCAGTCAAAAATACAGATATTGAAAATCGTTTGAATAATTATACTACTGAGTATTGTTGATGAATCAGAATCTGTATTAAAATTCCTCTTACTGGTTACCATATTAGTCGTATAGTTTTCTCAGTCAAAAATAACAAATTTTCTCTTAATCTACAAGATATTGTTAATTTTATATTTATATTTTTAAGCCTATTGAATAAATCCATAAAAATAACAATAAGTAACTTATTCATTATAATCATTACTTAAGATTAATAATGTATAAATAAAATCACATTGCAATACCTGTGATATTTTTTCTAAAATAGTATTAATAATAAAATATAAATAATATAGAATAATAGAGAAATAATAATAGATAGTTGTAAAGGGTATATTATTTATTAGGTATATTACAATGTATTATGTATAACAACAATAATTAATCGTATTGTTAAGTATAAAAATTTAAAATTTAAAAATATACAATTTTGTGAAAATTTTACAACTCGTTTACGTACAATAAATATTATTTAATAAATCGATGACAGTGTGCATGACAAAAAATAGGTAGCTTAGAATCATCGTTTAGTATAAACGAAATAGCTAGTAGCTAGGTAGGTACACAAAAACAAAAAAAGGCATAGAAATATAATTTAATTCGTATCGAGTTAATGTGGTGTTTATACTTTACACGTGCATAGTAAATTATGAATTTTAATATGTATATAGGTATTACCTTTCCTGTCGTATCAAGTGGATCAGAATATATTTGTACGCTGAAATTATAAATATTGTGAAAAAGTCAATCGAATAACGAAAATTTCATAAAGTAATAAATAATAATATGCACGTCATACTGAAGTGCGAAAGAATCGAGATACTGCATCGTATGTGACACAGATACACTGATGCAGTAATGCATCGTATATATAATAATAATAATAATTATATTATGTATTATAATATTGTAGCAGCCTAATTCACAAGTTTTCTCAGTTATAACTGTTATTCCATATACATATAAGTACATAGATATTTTTTCTTGAGAACTAATTAAAAAAAAAAAAAAAAAAAAAATCGAAGGGATAGTTTTTATTCATACTCAATACTCATTTACAATTATCACATAGTTCCTCGTAGGCACAACCTTAACTGTTTTTAATTTATCGTCGATTAAAAACGTTTAATAAATAATAACTAATAGTTAAAATATTATTATCAAACAAACACAAGAGAATTCCTAAAAGGTATGTACATAAAGGATATCGAAAATACGTTGGACAAAGTCATCCGAATGGTATTTTGCGCAGAAGATGATTCTAAAAATAATATTTATGGCTGGGATTCCGATACACACTTTGCATTGTTATGTTATGTATACATTATTTGAATCGAAATAAAAAGTTTTTGTTTTACATTTTTTCGGGGAATTTAAGGCCGTATATTCATCGTTTAGCTCATATTTCAAGAGCATTTGACACAACTAAAATACATTTTTTGAATTTAAATTTCAACGATTTAGTGAGGCGTTCCCGGCCATAATATTATTACTTATTATAATACACGACGATGACGCGCACGCGTCAATGCAGCATCCGCATCTGCGTAATACGGGCGCCTTAGCCCACTTCGTAGCCGAAGATGTTTTGCAGGTTGTAGTCGAACAGCTTGAAGTCGAGCTCGAACGTGCCGTACAGCCTGAGCACGGTGTCGTGGTCCAGCGCCGTGAAGTACTTGACCAGCTGCGTGGACGTGTTGGAGTCGGGACCCTTCGGGAACCGGACGTCGTCGGCAGCGCCCACCACGTGCCGGAGCAGGTAGTCCGAGTCCTCGACCAGCGACTCGTGCTTGCCGATGAAGTCGTAGTTGACGGCGCACGGCCGGCACAGCCTGTCGATCGGGGCCCAGTGCTCGTTGAACACCGTGTCCCGGGTGTCGGCCACGAACGCGGCGAACTCGGCGAACGTCACGTCGTCGCCGTGCCGCAGCGACCGTTCGGTGGCGTTGGCCCGGTACCGCCGGACGATCCGCCGGCCGAACCGCGACTGGAAGTACCGGGAGCTGTCCTGGTGCCGCTGCTCCAGCTTGTTCCGATACGCGGACAGCAGCCGCTCGAACGGGTGCCGGACGAACAGGAACTTTGTGTACGTGGCCAGCATGTCGGCCGCCCGGGCCGCCGGATAGTCGCTCAGCCGGTCCAGCGTGCTGGGCTTGTGCACCACGTCCGCCGGAATTTGCGACAGGTCCGGCGCGCCGCCCGGCCGCGAGTTCCCGGACAGCACCATGAACACCCGTTTCCAGTTGGTGCAAGCCACCTGTGGGACAATAGGACGTCGACGGTCAAATATTGTGACGATAATAGAATGTCGCCTCCCCTCCCCCACCAAATAAAAAAAAGATATTTCCTAAAATGTAATGTGTATGACTTACTATGTACATATATTTTGTCATCGACGATTTTATGTAAATTTACCGCCCCCTACGTATAATATACATCTCCGCCGCCGGTTTCGTTGATTTTACAACCAAGTGTGCCTTATGTGTTTTTGGTAGGTAGCAAATTTGACCTAGTTGATGTAATTTAGGGGCGTTGTGAGTAAAAAATTACCTCAATACTCATCGTCCAAAAAAAAAAAAAAAAAAATATAGAAAAAAGAAGAATAAACGAAAATCCTTGCGTACAACCTGCAGTATTTGACTAAATCGAATTTATTTAAGCTGAAATTTTCACCAAATGTTTATATTATCATTTTCTACGAGTAGTATTATATGGATTTATAAATATGTGTTTTGACTCTTTTTGAGATATTTATATAGACGTTTAAAATCCTGAAATTTTATAGTTTTTATCTTTAAATTTAGATAAGAAATTATTTTATGGCCAAAAATACTTCAAATGTATTACAAGATTTTTTAAACGTTTTTCATTTAGCAATTAAAAATATCAAAAATACATGGTCAAAATATCATTTAAAAGGGTTTAAGGTTAAAATGTTAACAATATTATATTATCACAGTAACAGAACTTTAAAAATTATTATTTATTAAGAATATTATAAAATGTTTTCTTTTTATGTCTCAGATTTGAAAATTAAATAGGTACAGACTCCTGACTTTTCATAAATATTTCTATATGTAATAAAAAAAATTAATATTAACATTTCCTACACACAGTGTAATTTTAACTTTTTGAGCCCTTCACAGGCATTTGAATTTTTTTCTATAAATGTCGATGCTTGAAAATCGACTACAAAATTACTCATAATTTGATATTCTAAATATTTAAAAATGTTAAAGATGCAGTCACATCTTTTTTATGATTATTTGAATATAAAATTTTTAATTAAAATTTAATAACTTTGTAATTATAAATGCATAAAATATAAATTTTTTAAAAGATAAAATTTAATATTTAACACAAAATTTCCCTTAGAAAATTTTAACTGTATCAAAAAACTTTAAAAATATATAAAGACAGTTTTTTTATAATCATAAGTTTAAATTTGCACAAAATAAGATACTCAAACGAAGAATAACGATTTTAGCCAAGCCCGGATTAAAATAATTTTGGGGGCGAGACCAAACAATTTTAGGGGCCCATAACCAAAATCAAAATTTTAGTGACCTACATATAAAAATATTTCAGACAAAAAAATGTATTTTTTACTTTTTTAAAATTTACAATTTGCAATAGGTATGGTACAGCTCATAGGAAACATTAATATATTATAATAATAATGATATAAGTGTATATCATTGAAAATCTTTGTATTTAATTTTATATAATATAATATATTATATTATATACTATATAGTGTACATGTTTCTTTTGATTTACAAAATATACTATTATTATTTATTACTATATTCAAATATTTCTGATTCATAAAAAGAATACGTACTATTTGCCAGGGGCCTACATTGTTTAATATCCGTTGTGGGCCCAGGTCCATGACCCCACCTGCCCCCCCTTAATCCGGGCTTGATTTTTAGCTATTAGCTATAATCTAAAATATTATTTGTGAGTACTTGAAACTTTTAGCGTATATTGTGATATTTTATACATACAAATCAGATACAATGATATTTTCAAAATGTATGTTTAAATAAGTTTAAAATATTAGTTAACTTGTTCAGCTTACATAGAAAAGTTAAAATTCTTAAGGTATGAACTATACTTTGGACATCCAAAGTAGGTATAATATAATTTAGTACAATACCACTAAACATCTATGAAGATTGAATATTTTTCGAATTAACTAGGAAAGAATATTATTGTTATTTATAATAATGTATATGGTACCTATATTAAATTTAATTATTTCCTATAACCAAACCATAAAAATACATCCTCTGTTCTAAAAAAATAAATAAATAATTCTGTAAAACAGTGTCAGTTGTCGGATGTGTCGGATGTACCCCGTCACTATAATGAATATGAATATGTTAAATCTGAATTAAACGATAAATCGTAGCATACGATAAAAAACGATTATGAACAAAGCCGTTATGTCAACTTATATTATAATTAAGTATATTTTATGATACATATATATTTTTACTATAAAGAAATTTACTTTACTATTACGAAAACGGTATAGGTTCAATAATTTTATTTTTACTGAAAACATTGTATTTGAAAATATAATAGTGTGTATAAAACTATAAAATATAATAATATACCTACTTACCTACATAAAAATACCCTTAAATAATATTTTTCAATTACAACAATAATATAGCTAAAATCATTATCCTTGTTCGAATATAATATTGTTTCAAGAAAATTTCAACTCATAAAATTTCTATAAAAATAAAAACACGAATGTTCTTTAGATTTTTGAAAACAATATGTTCTAGGTACTTATTTATTTGGTATTAAACGGTCGATTACAGGTAATAAGAATAATATTATAATTGTTCGGGTATACGCATGCTATGTAAAAAAAAAATACTAAAAGAAGTATAAATACCTTGTATAGAAAATGATAATAGGTTAAAAACATTTAGTGAACATTTCAAGTATTTTATAATTATTTGTTTTTAAATTACACTAAAAAAGAAAAAAAAGAGTGGTTAAGTGAATGAAATTTGCTGTAAATTAGATCACTATAATGAATATATTAAATTTAAATCCAATAAGTAATAGGTATCATTGTATATGAAAAATGATTCTGAACGGAGATGATTTGACAGCCTAAGATATAATTTACAGTTTTTGGTGAAAAAAGTGGTCTATGTTGTAATGGTCTGAATACACCAAAATTTAAGTTCTTTTATAGTTATTATTAGCCAAACTTATGGAAAATCTTGTATTAAAATTTCAACCCTTAGCTACTAATACAAACAATTTTATGAATTATATCTACAAAATAATTTGCAAATATTCATGATTTTGGCGAATTTTTGTCAATATTTTGACAAAAATGCTAATAAAAAAAAATTGTGCCTATGTATTCTTATAGTTTTTGAATCACTATAAAAATAACTAATGAGGAACTTTGTATTAAATTGTCAAGTATTTTTACTCAGCCAAAAATATGTCATCAATATTTATAAAAAAAAAAAAAACTGGACAAAAACGAATATTTTAAATGCCTAGAAATATCATTAAAATAAGCAAAACATATTGAAAATTAAATCATGTAAAGAAAATGCCAACCTAAATAATTGGTGAAATTTTCAAGTATCTACGACTTACACTTTTCGAATTAAAACAAATATTTAAAATCGTTTGTGAATAAATCGTTATCGTAAAAATTTAAATCCTTATAACATTTTTCTTATAATAACGTTTCGAGCTTACTCTATAACTATATGAAGGAAAACTTATGGATAACTCACTGTTGAATTTTTTAACCTTAGAAATGAACACAAAAAATTTTATGATTTTTCAGCCATAAAATTGTTTGCAAATTTTCTCGATTTGGACATATTTTGTAAAATTTTAAACTATAAACGCTTATAAAAAAAAATTGTGACCAACGATTTTTGATTTTTTTTTAACTAAAATAAAAATAACTCATAAGAAACCTTGTATTACATTTTCAAATTTTTTGAATACCCAAATTTTTTTTTCGCACTTAAAAAACATTCTCAGAAAAATTTCAGTTGCCTACAAATAGCAAAAAAAGTCAAAATATTTTGATAATTTAACCGTTTATATATAATAATATAAACATGTGGTGAAAATGAAAATTTAAAGTACTTACAGCGATAAGTTTTTGAGTAACAATCATATAAAAAAATCGATTTGGTCAAAAGCTGTTTTTGCGTAAAAATTTCCGTTTTGCTCGATTTTTTTTTTAAACTGTTGGAAAATATTTACTTTTGACCTATAATGCACCCAGGATATTCACTTTGCCATCGGAAACCACCAACCGAAGTTTTAAATTAAAGCATTATTTCGACAAGTTATGCTGTACACAGACAAAAATAAAAAAAAAACACACACATCATTGAAAAATCAATACATTCATCACTTTGTTCAGAATCTAAAATGATTTTGTGGAATTCAACTAACTTCACGTAGATATTGAGCATTGACATTTTTCTTTATTTTTTTTACTTTTAATTCCCCCATAGCTAATACTAGAAATAGTTAGCTAATAAAATGGTCAGGTTGTTCTTATACAAAATAAATAGTATAATATTGTATTTATTATTTTAAGTTTTTAATTATACACTTATTATGTAATATGTATTATACATTTTATATAACACATAATTAATAATAGGTATAATATGACGTGCTTAAACAATATATTTACATCATATTATTTGTATATTATGACAATAAGTTATAACTAAGTTATAATATTTTGATTATAGTTTATTATTTACTATATTGTTCAATAACCTGAAAATTATTCTATAGCTCCCCAGCGCAATACGAAATAACCTGAACACCTTGTTTAATTGTACATATGAATGTGTATTTATATTTTTTATAGTACAATATATTTTAGTATGCCTAAAGAAAGGTATACTCATTCGGGCATATTCCTCCTATAATCTGTTTCTGAAGTCGGTCGGTAAAATATAAGTGGGTTAGTAGTTAATGCCATTAACTATGGAGAATAAAACTAGTTATTTTAATCTTCGTGGTCATATCATTTATCTAAAAGTATATACCCACTGGCCACTGACTGTTGTAAGTACTTAATATGTTAGAGTACGTCATATCTACATGCTTATGACGTATTGTCTCCGTTTTACCAAATATGTATTTATGTATACCACAGCCAAATTGCGTTCAACAAAACCAATTTTTTGTTACTGGATTTTATATTACTGTAATATTAACTGTAATTATTTGTATTATCAAACTTAGAAAACTATTAGAATATTATTTAAAGCATTTTTAAATCACAACAATGTACATAATACACACAACTAGATAGACGATTTAAATACCGTACAAATGTATGTGTAAGAATAGATATTATTATTATTATTATTATTATTATAATACTTTGAAGTTTGATAATAGGTAAATTAATTTTAATATTTAGCATTTAAAGCTAATAATACAAGAATGTTTCTGAAAATCATGACTTGCCTGTGTTGTAAGATGGAGACAACAGTTTCGAGTGTAACGTCCTATTAAGACCTATAGGGTATAATGTATAATACCATTAACTCACCTTTGGTACGTAACAATATAGTAGCTTATGTCGATTGTCGACCAAAATGTGGTCTAAGAGTACGCTATCATTGATGGCTTGCTGGTAGTCATCGTCGTCCTTAGGTAACTTGAACGAACGGCACATTACTGACACGCGCTCTTGTCTTTCTAGATAGATCAATCTTTCTAAAAACGATTGCGTGTCGTAATTTTCTTTTGTGAAATCATCTAATAAACAGAAAAAGAAAGTATTTTAGCATTTTAAAGAAAAACCATTTATTGCTCAACGGCAGTCTATACCATTGTAAGTACCTAGTATCTATATATACCTACCTAATTTATTTTTCTATTATCCGCATAATACCATTATTCAGTAATTTGAACATTTTTTTTTTTTTGCAGAAAACCTCTCACCTACCTATGTAAAATGTGAAAAATGAAAATTTGTGAATTTTGATCTGTTAAAATTCTTTTATAAGAATAGACACGATTTTCAGGCATACTGACTGTTAAATTATTTTGCAAATTGACAAAATCCATCGAAATTCTAATTTCAAAAACTTATAAAAAAAAAATCAGCTAACAAATACAGAAAATACAGATTATACATACCATATCAATTTAACTATAAGAATAATTAAAATAACAAACCATTAAAAAACCTAAAACTTAAAGAAAATACTGCTTTAACATATTATTTTATTTAATCTGCAGAAACACGATTCATTCCTTTTTTTCTAGCATTTGCCTAGTTTACCGACACGATTTATTACACCGGAAGTAGTACCCCTTACCGCCCAAAGCTAATTGTAATTAAGCGTACAACAATAATGTGTGCAAAATAGACACGTAGCAAAATATGTTACACTGACATACTTTCAAAACGCACATCCGAACACACGTATTATTTCTTATTACAAACATTTTCTAATACTTGATTACATTTCATTCCCCGAAAAGAAATCAATGATGTTAATTATCTTATAATTAGATACCTAATCAACATTTATCAAACATATTTAAATTTTTGTTTTTACAATTTCAATATGTTAAAACATAATAATTGAGTATAAACTTTTTATTATTAATATTTTATACCCATTGTTTATCATTTATTCATACATTTTTGAAAGCGTTAAAAAGCGTTTGTTGTTTATATTTTTAGATTCATAGAAAATAGCTACCTACTAATGCAATTTTTTTTATGTATAATGAATAATGATATATGTTTATATATATATATATGTTTTTTGATTTTATTATTTTTTTATGCCTATTAATTATCATTGTATAAAGTCGTAAAAGATTTAAGAGTTTGATTTCTAACGTTGAGGGTAGTTTCTATTGTTTCTAGAAGCAAATTAGATCTAGTTGGTATTTTAAAAGGACCAAAAGTAATAAAATAAATATTGATTTTTTGTTGTAAACTAAAAATAAATAAATAACTTTTACAAGATATCAAATAATGTTCAAAATAGTTAGCCTCTTTTTGTGCAGACTATTTTTATTTTTTTTTTTTTTTTTGTATAGACATTTAAAATCTAAAATGGTTTTTTATTGTTTTATTTATGGAACGATTTTTGTTCAAAAATAAAAAAAATGTGTAAATATAATAATTACAAGATCCCCATTAAGTTTTTCAATTATTGATTTAAAAAATAATGAAAAGAGTTACAAAATTCATCGATATCGCCAAAATATTTTGTATCATGAAATTCTAATAAGTACTTTTTATATTTATATCTTAAGTTTAAAAATGCTATACAACGTTCCACGCAAATTTTTCTTGCAAGAATTATAGAAAATAGTTTTAAGCGTAGGTGGGTAGTTTCATAAATATTTTTTATGAGTGTTTGAAGATCAAATTTGGACAAAATTGGTTATTCACGCATAAAATAAAAATTTCTCATTAAGTTTAAGCTTTAATTTAAGATTTTTAATTTAATTAAACTATTTCCAATTCATATTTTATAGGTACCAGTGTACCACTAACCAATTCACATCGTTCTACGGTAAATTAGCATTGAATCAAAAGTAATCAATCATATATTATATATACTACTATAATAAGTACAATGCTTTGGGCAAAAAAAAAATAATTCAACCTACCGTATTAGTAATAATAAAATAAACGTCTATTACAAAACGATAGAATTATATAATAAACTATATTTAATAATATAGGCTACCAGATCGTCTCAATTCAGAATCGTTTTTCGTATGCAATGATTTATCATTGAATTCAAATAGAAAGCCATTATAGTGACCTACACAAAATTGAGGTACATTCAATACCTACTGTACAATAATATTATAAATAGATAAGATAATTCTTCAAAACAAACCCAATGTTTTTAAATAAAATAGATTAATTTTATGAAATTATCATATTTTAGCAAAAGTTAAATAATAAATTCAAAATATTTTTATTGTACTTCAGTATTATTGTTGTTATAATATTAAGTAAAGCTTAAGAATTTTAGCATAAACATATACCTACTTGTAATTATTAGTAGATAGTAGCAGATATTATACCTAGTGGCTAGTATAGTAGCTGTAAACTACTCAGTTCCGTGGTTTTGATAAGAAAGTAATTTTAATTTTTAAGATTATCCTACGTAAAAATCTAATGTAAGTTGTTTTAAGAGTAGGTAACTAGACTAATTTAATCAAATGATCTACCCATGGCTAGATTTTAGAGTAGTTAAGTGTACAGTAGAACGAGGGTCCCAGTAAATTTAATTATTTTACGCCAGTACAGTTAATACAGCAATATATATATTATATACCATGTACAGACTACAGAATACATATTAAAAACAGAAAAAAAAACTCAGCTGCATATTAGATGTTTAATGTACGCAAAAACAGTATAGGACCGTTAAGGTGGGGGGGGGGCAACAGGGTTTTTTCCAGGGTTACTGTTTTTAAACGGTAGCTGTTTTTTAAAATGTTTCATCGTTACAATGCTTGTGTAACTCTTTCATTCATTCTCTACAGTTAATATTTTGATATTTAGTAATTTTTTTCAATAATAATATGATAATATTATAATAGCATGTTTTAGCGTTATTAAATATCGAAAGTGATCTAACCTCCTCCATAACTCCACTAACTATGATGATATTATATATTATTTTCACGTGATCAATTTGATCAACGTTCAAGGTTTATAAATGCTAAAAGTGTAAGTAATTATTATTACTATTTTCAGGCACTTTTCATTTAATGTCTATTAATTTGTTATGAATTAAAATTTTTAGGTACTATAAATTTTTCGTGTTCAGATATTAAAATTGTATACATGCCTGTTTCATTTATGAATTGCTTCTAATAGTTTTTCTATTGATAAAAAATTAAACGAAAATAGTAAGCACTCGATACTAAAAATTTTCAAGGTAATATTAATTATTATTTATTTACTACAACTAAATTGTTATGTTTATATTTTGCATTTGCAGAAACAATCGTCAATAAATTCCACGTTTTAAATAAATAAACATCACAACAAATGTTCTGCCATAAACACGACTTTCGGTGCTCTTCAAACAAACAAACAATAATAGTATTAATAATAACATATTTTATATTTTACATAGGTACCTTATAGGTACCTACAGTAAAACGTTTAGCATTATTATATTATTAAAATATTATATACTTTAAGTCTATAAATAATATAATATTATATAGATATTTTATTAGAATAGTTTTTCTATAAACTAAGTCAACACTAATATGAAAACCATCAACATTGATATTATTTTGACTTTGAGTATGAAATATAATACCTATTATTTCACTTATAATATTTAAAATATTTTACCTCTTGTGTTTTAATTTCGTGTGCGTACTTATATAGATACTGTCTCCCATCTACGTGTATGACTTGTCAAATTAAATTAAAAACTTCAAGAATCCTAATTGTATGGTATTAATATAATAGTATGTTGACGACAAATAACAATGTAAAACGTCGCTGTGCTGAAGCAGAAATTTATTGTAGTAGGTATAGGAACTAAAATTATGTATTGTACGGCATAGTTTGTGTAGTACTAAATACTAGTGTTTTTCCTGAGTATTTCTGAGATTTCCCCGTGCCATTTATTATATTATACTGACTGTCAAGTAATTCTAAATTCTAACGTATTTATATACTCGTATACTATTTTCATATAGAAACTTTGACTAATTCATGTTTAAATACATTTTAGGAGCATGTGGGGACAAAGTCACTACAGCTAATCTTAAATTTAATATTTATTGTGTAGTACAAACAAATATATATATTTTAGTATCTGTATTAGTGTATTGTAATCTGTACTCAATATCTCTATAAAACTGCAGTATTTCTCAACCTTTGTATTATGGCGACACACTATTAAAATATTTCGTACTTTGCGACACAATAAAAAAATAAAAACTATAGATAATATTATTTAATGTTTAATTTTAATTGATAATGTAAAATTGAAAATAATGAAGCAAAAATTAATATACTATTTTTATAGTGAATGGTGATATATTTGAATCTATATTATGTGTTTCTTATTATCGTATCTACTATGAAATATTAAATTAGTCTGTTTTTACTTAAACGATCAAAACGTTATGTTTATTTTGTCAATATAGATAATATTATATTATGACTGAATGTCAATACATCATGTACGTTATATACTATATTTTACTTTTCAAGAAATATGACTTTTGTCTTATTTTTATTTAAGTAATGGTAGTGTATTGTTAAATTCACACTCTAAGCAGTTTTAACTTATATTTTAATTTTTAAAATATAATTTTAGGTGTTAGCCAGCATATTGATCATATATTACATTGTACTTATGAGTAGGTAACTATATCGTTATTTGTCCAATAAATATACCAATTAACAATCCTACATGATTATTGGTTAAAAATATATTTGAATGTATTTAATACGTTTTACGTTTGTATAATAAATGTGTTTATAAGCAAAATTTAAACAATATAAATAATACGTTATAATAATACTTACGGGTTTTAAAAATATTCATGTAAAAATGTTCCGTGTAAAATAACATTGCTGTCGAACAAATTATAATCCAACATAATATCACAATTTTGAGTATCATAATTTATTTTCTTTAGGTCGCAGTTGAAGAATCATTTTTTCACTTTAAAAATGGGTGACCCTCACGTAAGTACTTTTCCAATCACCTGGTTAAATTTAAATTTGTAACTAATTAAGGAACACATAGTTAAATAATTAATAATATAACTAAAAGGTAAAAGAGAAGAAGAAGTTGTCGTCTTTAAGCCACATAACTGAATATTTCTCTAACCATTTCAGTAGGTCAACAATCTATTGCCGCTACTGACCTTGACTTTAAGAAGGAGTAACGGCGACAGTACTTACCACCTCCAACGAAACAGGTTTTTCTTCTTAAATAATATTATAAATAATTTATCATTGAAAAAAAAATATGTATCAAAATAATTTCCTATAATATTTGAATATTATAATACAAATAATTATTTTTGATACTCTCATAAACAACTAAAATATATAAATTTAACTAAATATGTGAAGTAAATTATACGGATGTTTAATATTATGTATTTTACTTCAGGCAAGAAACCATTAAGAATTTAGGTCAAGTTTAAATACTTTCAATGCATTAGTTATCATCAAAAAGTCAAAAAGGTACTTTGAGAAATAAATCATATTATACTAGCGCCTATAAACAAGCTAAATAATATAAAATATAGACCTTAACTTCTATAACATAATTTAATAAGCAAATCCTTTTAAAAAAGCTAGACTCACGTATAACTTTTAGAAAACAGACATTTTTAAAATCGTTCTGAAAAGACGATTGCAAACGATCATCAAACAAATTGTAATACAATTTTACGTAATACCAACGAACTTATATTGTAATGTGATTCTATTTCAGAAAACTGATGTTAATTTGTTATTATGTAGACACGATATATCGATCAGTTGCTACTATTTTAAAAACTCGTTTCCCGGCTCCAATATTAGTTTGGTTTAATTATGACGTCTAATTGTCTATACAATTTTAAATAGCGGTAGATACGTACTTATTAATTATTCAAAAATGAAATTAAAAACCTTAAAACGTGGCGGGGACGATCTGGAGTAGACGTATTAACCAATTCGAATGAATTTTCAGAAGTCTTCTCAGACGTCTTTCGCCCGTCTATTGCGTATAGAATTGACTAAAAGTACACATAGGTACTAATGGAGATGAACATACATTATTTTCCGTTCACGAGCGCTACGCTGCGGGTCGCGGTGGTGAACAATAATGTACGCGTGAACGTTTGCTATTTATTTTACAATATTACGTTCTCAAACAGTTAGTATACGTCTTGTATTCACTTGTTACGCACACATTTACAAAACCCACCAAAATTGCCTATATGTAACTCCTTAAAAACTATCCGTTTGCAATTTCATTTCCGAACCGACCGTTCCTACAAGGAAATCAATATAGGCAATAACCTAACTTGAGTGTTATCGTGTGCGTGACACAGTAGCACGGTATAGAAGATAACTATTTTTTATACCGTGTTTAAATGTTAAACTAATTTTTTTTTCTAATTTGGTGGAAATTTCGAGGCTCGCTCCAGCTCTACCGCGAGTTAAGCCGGTATGAATATATTAACATTTTTTTTTTTTTTTTTTTTTTTAATTGCGGTAAAATATATAAAAAATCTTGTTATCTTGTTAACAATTTTTAAGTAAAACAAAAATTATATGCTTTAATAAAAAAAAGAAATTAAAAATACATGAAAACTTTGAAGTTTATTAATGGTACAAAATGCTAAAAGATTTTGAATAATATCTTATTTAAAAAGATACTAATTATTGATGATTGATGAAATATATGTATACTATTAATTATTACATTCTATATTTCATAAAGTGTAAAACAATCATCAAATTGTAATGGGTAATTTCATGAAAAATGTATTACCTAGGAAACATTTGCTTATTTAATTAATTGGTACTTTATGCAGGATTAAGGCTATGAAAGAACGATTGTAGTTCCATCTGCCTGTCGTCAAAACAACTAGACGAGTAGTTATAACTTGTAGTTCAAACTTCTATTATGCAGTAAGTTACAACTTACAGTAATGCAATAGGTACAATAGGTACATGTATATTATGATCAACAAAAGCATTTTGTAAATATTATGGTATTGTATTTATTAGATAAACATCAAAAAGCGTTGTAATTTTTAAACAATACCTAATTAAAATAAAACTCACAATCGAATCTAAAGTGGTTTAAAATGTTTAAATAACCTTTCCTATTGGTGTTGAATTAAAATAATTCTAAATGTACGTATACCTGTACATTACTACGTATTCAATATTGCAAAGAAAAAATATCTTCTACTTATAAAATTGTTGACTTAAACCTTAACAAAATTGTTCATATTTATGACTTAGGAGAAACTTTATATCCATAAACTTAAGCTTCGTCGAATATATTAACCTGATTTATAGTAAATCTATTCGTAACCTAGGATTTCTAAAAATTAATTGATTCGAACTTTAAAATCTTAATTATATAATTGTCTTTAATAATTAAATTATATATTGAGTAACACTAAATAGCACATATTAAAATATGAAATAAAGTTTTTAGATATGTTTTTTTTTTAAAAAAAAAAAAAAATCATTAATGAACATCATCTTCAGGCTTCAAGCAGATCTAAAGTGACTTCTGAAGTTCTGAAGTTCCGACTGCACTACTATATAATTAGTTAATCCGGTTTTTAGGCGAGAGCCCACGACTATCCAATGCTGCCAATGACGATTGTGACGGCGTCCTAACCAGTAACCACACTATCATGATAACACATTATGCTGATAAAAACATTAAAAAAATCTTAAGACAGATTAATCTTGTAAACGATCAATAATCGTGTGATAAAAAAACTTCAAAACGCATAAAACATACAAATAATATAAACACGAGACAGTACTGGAATTCAACCCTTAATAATAATTATAATTTCATCACCGATCGTTATCGATATTTGTGTGGTACGAATACGGCGCTGGTAGCCGACGGTTCCATATGATCACGGATCGTAGAACACGGGCATTGGGCCCGAGTACTTATCAATAGAAGATAAAAACATCACAAAACACTTATCGATCACTAACCAACAATTAACTTTTTAAAGGCACGGACGTATATATGAATATATAAATATTATAATATATTATACGTCCGTGATTTAAGTTAATATCGAGTGAGGCCGTGGTGTGGTGTCAAATGTCGACGAATTTAGAAGCAAACGTCAAAGTCGCTCGGAAGTTATCTGATTACAGCGGTGAAGTATGTACCTCCATTGTTAACAATTTGATATTTATGTTATTTTTGCAGAAACAGTGCGTCGTGTAGGTATGCCTTATTCTAATTATTTCCCCCAAAGTCTAATACTGCCCAATGGATAATGAGAATAAGTGGGTACCTAGTACAACTGAATCTTAAATCTCGAGATTAACAAATAATTGTCGTTTTACCATCTTTTAAATATTGTTTATGATAGATGGGATAGAGATACCCAAGTATTTAGAATATTATACTTATGAGTTACGATTAATTTTATTTCATAATTCCCAATTTAAATATCACTGCCTATTTGTTAGAATAAGGCTCAACATTTTGCAGGTATTTGACATTTAATATGGTAGTTAATATTAATCGCAAGTTGAAATTTGTGTCTTGTAAGTAGGTGCTACAATTTTTTGGACTCATTCATTATTTTTTTATTCCTTTGTACTCTTTCACACGAATTATTGAGGTGTCTCTATCAGGTGTCTTTTTTTTTGTCTTAGCCAGTTGATAAAAAATTCATCATGTCGACAGACGAAGTGGAATCTGAAATCCATTTTATGAAAACTTATAGCATATTGAAATGGGACGAACTAATGTAAGTATACTTTTCTTAAGCCCAGTTGTATTTTATTAGTTACCTAAGATATATACTTTGATAATTTGCTTTATTTTATTTTTACTTTTAAGAAAGCTTAATGATGATCGCAAATCACTTAACCAGAAAATCACTCTTGGGTTGGCCACTAGGGAAGAATTGTCAAAGCAAATAAAAGTCGAATTAAATATGTTGGATACATGTCAACTTAAAATTGATGTAAGACTATGACAATTAATTTTATTACAATTATTACTTTTATTTTTATTTATTTTTTTATATTATAGCAAGAAATGAAAGAAAATGATACAGAGTATATTAACACTGAAATACTTACCATTTTATCAAATCGTATTAACGAATTGTATAACAATATGTTTCTACTGTTTCCTGTTGAAAAGACTTCATTGTCGGAATATATTGAGTTTTGCTCAAATAATGTAAGTGAAAATATTACAATACAAATGGTTTTAAATTTAAATTTTCATGATGGAATATGTTTTTTTATTGCCCATTAAACCTATTGAAAAATATCTTAAGCCTACTTTGTATAATAATTTTAGTTTAAGTTTATGATGAATGATGACTATTAAAACTATGAAACAATTAAATCTTACAGCAACTTTCAAAATTCAACAATATATTTTAGAACAGGCATGTTAAACTCAAAATATCAAGTACGCCAAATATATTAATATAACAATAGTTTACTATATGGGCTGCATATAAACATTTATAGAAAGAAATATTTTATACAAATTTTTAAATTTTTTTTTTATCATTATCAATCAATAATCTAATATATAAGATATTAATTTTGTATTGCGACTATCCAAGAGTGGTATTTTCGGTATATATTATTATACATCAATAATACTTAATCAATAACAATTTGTCAAACGATAAATTAGTATAATAATATATACCACAAATACCATTCTTTAAGATAGTTGCGATATAAAATTAATATTTTATAATTTGTTTAATTATTATGTCCATTAATATTGGTAATTGGAAGGCCATAAAACAATTAACCACAAGACTTATATTTGACATGCCTGTTTTAAACTATCAGTTGTACTATTTATTTATGTATGATGACAATTTAATGACTTATATTCTGTTGTCCTGCATATTTGCAGTATAAGATAATATTATTATTTGCAATAACTTAAGAATCCTAGTTCCTTATTCCTATATATATATATAAAAAAAAAACAATTATTAAAATATAATATATATGACAAGATAACAATAATATCATACATATTAAAAAAAAATACTAAGTAGTAGTATTTAAAAGGTCTTGTATGAGTTTTAATTATTAGTCATACAATAACTTAATAGTTGGTACTTATTTAATATGATACCTACCAACAAAATATTAATCTAATATGATACCCAACTGGGAATATATACCTACACCAATATGTGACCAGTCTAATACGATGCTCACTATTCTACCTGAATATAATTACTACATTACAAATAATAATACTCTCAATTTTTTTCCACTATCAGTTTATTAAGTAAAAAACTTTTATTTTGTATAATATAGTATCAAATGTAATAGTAGAATCAAGATTAGATTATTAATAGAGATCTCCACCATTCTTCTTTTAAGTATATTTCTTAATTGTTTATAACATCTCTAATTTTTATTCTGCATTTAACTTAAAATAACTCCATAACATTCCTATGAGTTTCATCTGGGTCTTGTTGAGATTTATAAAGTTTTCATAGTGGTTACAGTATGATTCTCTAAATTTTTATTGTTCATTATATTATATACTCTTCACTTATAAGTATAACATGTGTAATAACTGTTCTACCAACCAACTTTTTATCCTGCTCATTTCAATGTTTACTTGTATTTTTATTCCATATAAAAATTATAGGTGAAATTTTACCACTTTCCATTTAATATTTCATGTTCTATTCCACTAAACAAATGTTGTTGAAAATTGAAAAGTATTTTTATGAAATGTAATACAAGAATGAAAATTTGATTGTAACAATCAATAACTTTCTTATATGCAAGGTTCGAGGCTTATAGCACTAAAACTGCTAAAATATGCAATTATATTATATAAATCCGATTAACTTATAAATATGCAATAAAAATTTAAAAAGCATTTTAAAAATAATAAAAAGAATTTATTTGATAAAAAAAAATTTTGTTGTTTGACAAATTTATATTATTTTTATATATAAATTTATAAATCAACTAATATTATGTATGTGTCTAGTTATAGTTATTATAAAATAATGAATTAATTGCTGAAAAATCTCATAAAAATTGGTTTTTAAATGTTCTAAAAACATTCATGTATGATATACCTATAGATAAATGTTTACTAAAAATTTGTTGTATCGCAAATGTATTATGTATGAATGTTCAAATGATCAGGGCTGGATTGGTCTGGCGAGCTACCGAGTAAAACTCAGTGGACCGCTTAAAATTTGGGCCAGTTTTGAGTGTTTGTTCGGTTTTTTATTTTTTTTTGTGATAAATTAGTACAAACATTAAAAACAAAATTGATTTAAATTATTTAAACTGTACAGTAGGTAGCTGTAGCTGTAATCTAAGTCAGAAATCCTAAAACTTGGTTGACCGATATCTTGCAAATCCGGGACTGCAGATGATAACGTGTGTAGTATTTAAAATCATGGGTTTTTCACCTTTTTATTCAGCGGCCTATAAATTATTATTTTCTATAAATCTCGCGTGCCGCATTTGTTGGAAAAACATGTATTTTATGCAAAAATTTGGTTTTATAATTACATTTTAAATTACTTATTTATTTTATTTTTAATTTGATAATTGACAAAATTTTTCATTAATCAAATTTTCTATTTTTAGTTGGATCTGAGACGACACAATCCTCAGTGAGTTTTCTAAGTAAATGTCAGTTAATCGAGTTTTTGATTTGATAATATTTTTATTTGTGCAAAAATAAGCTCACAAATGTAAATACTACCAAAAATACATCATTCTTAATGCATTGTTTCAAAGAGTAGAATATGTCTCCATGGCAATTTGTTTTGAGTAAAAAATTGAAAGTCCAATATTATTGTTGTATTTTATTGTTTTGTAAATCAATGATCTTCATTTGCATATTTTCTGGAACATCTTCAACTAATAATAAAAATGGAATTGAAAACAAATTTAAAAACTTTTCTTTAGCTTTGAAATCTAAAAACCTCAAATGAATATTAAATTGGAGTTTTAAATCAGATAATGATGGATTATAGCCATTCTAATTATATAAAATAGAAAAGATACATGGTATAATACAAATGTGATCGCAGACCACGAATAATGACAAATCAAGGCATGGGTTGAAGACCCCTGCTGTAAATAAATACATATATCCAACATCTTTCAATAAACCAACTCAGATAACTACATTGTTTTCGATTGTTTCAAATTGCTTTTGTTGAGTATTTATAAATCACGTTCATGTGCAACATTTTTGTAATAGAAAACTATACTAATAGTATTAAATACTATGCTTAAATTAAAATAAATTTTTGTAATTAATCATTTAACATAATATTAATTAATATATATTGAACAATAATAATATCTATATATTTTTTAAAAATCGTTGAATATGCATCAATATAACAAAAAAATTAATAACATGGAATAAACATTTTAAATTAATTTTCTCATTACAATTAAACATATTTGTATATCACTTGATATTTTACTACATTTATGATGGATATGCAAATGCTATAAGTCCTGAACCTTTTTATAATTTTGTAAGTAATTTTTGACAGCATTAAACCTATCTTTTTTATAGTTTGAATGTGCATTTATTTAGTAAAAAATAAAAATGTTAAGACTTTAGTATAAGAAATGTTTAAGATAATGCCAATTTTTTAATACCATCGCACATTTTAAAGAACAGTATTTTGATTTACGTGATCGCTAATTTTGTAAATATTTTAGATAATTACAAATTCAAGTTAAATTTTTTTAAGTAAAATTGTTATTTATTTGACTAATGTCACTAATAAAAATAAACAAATTATCTACTCCTAACCATTTTAAATTGGTTTTATATATCTTCTGTTAGTAGATATGTTTAAAAAAATAGTTAATGTTTTAAATCATGTGTTTAATGTAACCGTAAAATGGCCAGAAAACAGAAGACTACATCACTGCAAAAATAAATTTTGAAAAAAGAGGATTTCCTCGTGAAGCTGGATGTATTGATGAGACTTCAATAATGACAAATCCAATGCGCTCAGAGAATTGTACATCAATAAATTATAATTATATAACAATAGTGTGTGGGTCAGACCAAATTAAAACAATAACCAGTTTGGTGTAATAAACTGGTCTTATCCCATGTAATTGATGTATATATTATGCAATTGATGCAAACTGGTTATGGAATGTTCATGATGCAAAAGACTTGAGAAATATAGATATATTTTATACATGTGAGAGAGGTATTCATTAAAGCAATGACTATTTCTTTCACAACATAACAAACCTGGTACGACAATTATTACATGAGCAGCATTCCACAATATAGCATACATTATGGATACAAATCAAGAAAATTGTATTCAATTCAGAGAAGATTAAAGAAGTTATTGATTAACTGGGCTCGGAGGTTAAAGCACCAAAAGAGTATGTTTTTAGCGCTTTAATATGCACTTAAAAACACCAAATTAAGTGCAAAAAATAACACTAAAAACTGGTAAATATGCAAAATAAAATTTTTTTTTAATAATACAAATTTTTCATTTTTTATAGTATATGGTAATGAGTATTTAGGAACGTAAATACGACAAATCTTATAATTACAGTACAATATGTCTGGCAAACATTTTAAAATTGACCAAATTATTGATAGTTAATAGGAATAAATAGTCCGATATCGTGAGTAATAAGAACCAATAACATACCTATTTGAAAATCAAAATACATGTTTTTGTTCGAACGATGCATATTTATATACTTTATTAAAATTATATTATTGAATTCCTTTACTATAGGTGATGTATTTGCTAGAACTTTCAAACCCTCTTGATTACATATTAAATCTAGAAAATGTATTAAACATAGCAGATACAAGCCATATGAACTCATTGCTAAATTACTTCAGTCAAATATATTAAAATCAATACGATATATTTTTTATTTTATCTAATAATATATTTGAATATTTCAATGAACTGTTAATTATAATTTTAAAAATACATTTGTAGGTACAATATAAATTATTCATTTATTTATATTTATATTATATGCCAGTTTGATAATGTACAAAGGATGTTAGTAGGTACTAAAAGATAACATAAAAAAAAAAAAAAAAATACAAAGGTATAAGTAAAGAAAGAAAAAATAAATATACAGTATATAGATACAATAAATAGAAGTTAATTAATAGTTGTAATATGTACCTTCAATATTTTTCCATTTGTTTGGCATACAATATACATTATATAAGAAAAAGTGAGAACTTCATTATATATTGATATTTAAAAGAGAATTGAGTACATTACATTTAAAATTTTATCAGCAAAAATAGAAATAACTTAACAAAATAATACTATTTTTTATACTAATTATTATTTAATAAATAATCAAAAATAACTCAGTTATTGTAAAATCAATCTAAAAAAAATTAAATATAAATATTACAACACTTAAATGTATGTTTCTCATTACTATAAATTTACAAGGAATTATAAAGAACAGCAAAAATCAATGTTAATTTGTATTTGTTTTTATACAATCTACTGTCTTGACATAAATTTATTAAAGCATTATTATTATTCGACAATATGGAATTAGTATCAAGCATTGTTGGATAGTAACGTAACGAAAGAAACACTACTGTAATGGCGTTGTTTTGTTTTTAACATATTATGTAATTTCATTAGAATTATTTACAAGTAACCAATATGTAATAATGAAAAAAGAAACTTTATAAGTAATTTCTATAGTATGCTTTACAGTTTCTAATAGCCATTTGGTATTTATATAAAAAAAAAAAAAAAACGGTTTATTCTTATAATTAAGTTTTTTATTGATACGTGCTGATATTTATAAACTAAATAGGTACTTAATATATTTCTAGTTATGTTAATGCTTTTCAGAATAACAATTGCTAAAAAATTTAAAAAATGTTATAACTTAAAGGTAATATAGGTTACTTTTCTACTTGAAAAGTAAAGTAACTAATATCATTACAATTTTATTTGAGTAATGATTAAAGTAACTCGTTACTTTTTAAAAGTAACTTCAGATTATTTAAAAAACAGGTAAGGACAAAAAGTAGTATTTTTTATGAAAGTAAAAAAAAAACACTTAAGGTGGATCTATGATTAAGAAAAAATAGAATTATATATCAATGATTAAGTACAGTATTCTTCATGAATAATAATTAAAGATTTATGTTAGTATATTATATTAAAAGCATACACAATAATAGAACTGTAAAAATACCATTTCTTTGCACTTGATATGAACTCTAAATTATTCAAGGCTGAGTCTTGCTCTTAGAGATTGGTCAGACATGTTACCAAGAAAATATCAGTAGGGAAGCTTAAGGTTTTGGCTGGTTATATGAGTGGATAAAAATAAATTGATGAGTAAAGTACAATTAGCCACTTATTAATGATTAATAATAATAATAAAATCAACTATCAGAAAAATACCTTAATTACTTTTAGGTTAATGAATAGGTAAATAGCAGCCTATTTATAAATGAAAATCTTGGTAGGCCAAAAAGTTACTGAAAAGATCATATTAGAGTTATCAACACCAAAAACACCTGCCATTAAATTAAACAATTTGCAAAAGCAATAAATAAAAATAATAAACAATAATAATTATTAAAACTGTCTTCTATTGAATAATTAAGGTATCCAGCTTAGATCATATACAATATTATACTATGGATGAAGCCACAGCGTATTTTTTTTGTTGCCGATATTAGCGACGAGTCTCTTGATGAGGCGCTCAATCTACGCATGCGTGAAGTTACTTGTCGCATATTTACCAGCTATTTAGGTTAGGTTATTTAATACTCAATATGATAAACACGCGACAAGTAACTTTGCGCATGTGCATATCAAAGACCTAATCAAGAGACTCGTCGCAGATATCGGCAACAACTTTTCGTATGGATACAATATGCCGTGGCTCCATCCGGCAATCATAGTTTATGATCTAAGGTGTCTACTGTCTTGGAATGCTAGTAATGGACACATGATCTTCATAAATCCCACTCTCATTCAAGTTTTATTAGTGCTTTACGTTTCCTATAAGTAGGCTATAATATACATCAACATCAAACATTTGAGCATAATAGTCGTGAAACACCATTTTGATGTTTTTTCCCTCAATCATATTATATTAACTAGATGATCTTAAAAAACATCATCTATTAACTATTTAAATCTTTTGACGGCTGAAATACTTGCGGAAAGTATCAAATATTTTCGTTGAAAATTTTCAATAGGTTCCGGCGGTAGTGTTTTAATATTTGCATTAATTTACATAATGACATTATTAACAATTCTTCTTTTGTAAAATTCAAGCGCTGATACACGTAATCAAAAAATTTGTGAAAAAAATTGAAAAGTTAATTAGTGTCGTTATAAAACTGGAACACAAAAAAGGCTTTTATATAATATATGTGAATGATATACTAACATTTTAAGAGTTAACAGTAAGCAAAAATCATAAAATAATTTAAATGCCTCGCCGAAAAATAATAACATTTAAATAAAATACATCCCTCCCACAATCATTCTCTCAGATAAAAATTTAAAAAAGGTGACGTGGGAAAACTATTAGAGAAGTATTTGGAACAGCTGACATGGTAAATAAAAGGTTACTCGTAGGCTCATTTTCAACAAAATTGTGAAAAAATCGTTAAAACTAAACATCTAGTTAGTTAAATTTTTATAATTTAAAATAGAGATAAAATTTTTAATTAATTTTTTTATTTAATGCTTTACGTGCATACAATTTTATTATAAAAATTGTTTAATTTAGTAATTTGTAATTAATATTATTAAAATGAAATTTAATAAAAATTATGTAACCTATTAAAAATAAAAACTATGCTGTAAATAGTTATAATTATTATAATTTTACATGGATACAATTTCGTTCACTGCAGTATTTTATTTATTAGTATTTTGGTTAGATAGTAGATACCTTTTTTTTTAAAAAAAAGTCATACTTTAGGTGTCGTACTTTGGAATTAAATATTCTATGCATTTATTCAGCGTCTATATGGGATTAATCAGAAAAATAATTTTAAACAATTTAAACAGAGATTAAAGATAACTGCAGAACAAAAATCTTTTGACGACCGAAATACCTGTAGTAGGCATCAACTATTTGGTTGAAAAAATTTAAACGTTGCCGGTGGCGATGTTTTAGTTAAAGAATTAATTATCTCTATGACATTATATTGATAGTTCTCTTTTTATTGTATATCAGCGCCGATCCGTATGATCAAGAAATCTGTAAAAAAAAATTATATAATATAGTGTATGTAGTTATGTGCAGAGTTAATCACTTACTAGTATTTGATACTTCCACAAACCACACAGATTATCTCTAGTAAACTATCTTGAACAGTCTAAAGACCCAAATTGCTATTTTTGAACTTTAGTATGAAGTATGAACGTTTTCAAAGCCTCTATCTTGATGTATTTTTAATATTACCAAATAACACTGTTTTGCATTTACTCATACCTTCAATAAATCCATTTTATTTTTTTATTTTAACTGTCTTTAACACATTTAATGCATTTACGCCGACCAGTTATTAATAAAAATCAAACACAAAAGTTAAGAAATAAATTAGGTATAATATTTTAACGTTTAATATGAATAATAAAAAGATATAGAGATATTAATAATTATTATTAATTAGTAAATATCAAAATACGCAGTAACTGAACGAGCACCAACGCTATACAGTACCTAACGAATCTTTTCAACGTTTTAATATTAATTTCTCATATTATGTGTCTATGTGGGATATAAAGACTGCATTTTGCATTTTTCAGAAATTGAAAATTGTTAAGTAAGAAATTGCTAAATTTGTTGATTTTTCATTTTGTTTTTAGTTCAATATTATAAGAATACGCTTTTCTCGATCTTGTTTTTCTAGATTAAAAAATCTCTGTAACTAATAACGTTTCTCTATTATATTTTTCGAATCTTAGATTAAAGAGTTATCAATCTGAAAAATTCTAAATTAATACATTCAAGGCTAGTGGACCACCATTTTTACTATACCTTGTTATCAAAAATACTTTGGTGGGGTGCACAAAACGTTTGACCGGTCGGCATCCGTGAGGACAGTGTGTTTCGTTCGAATGTTTGCGGCTAGTATTTAAGTATGAAGTTTTGCCGGTGTCGACACCGGGTAAAAGTGGACAAAGTTGAGCGCCGATTAGTCGTTTCCATCAGAGTCGGTTGAAGCGAATACCCAGATCGCGCTACGCGTAGTGTTCTGTGACACACCACAATTAATACTGTCTTCGATATCATTATAATTGTTATTCCAACCACGATTAAAGATATAATGGTTGTCCAACTGCTTAGATCATATACTATGGATGGAGCCACGGCGTATTATATCAATACAAAAAAATGTTGCCGATATTGTGACGAGTCTCTTGATGAGGCGCTCAATCTACACATGCGCCAATGTAACTCCTCGCATATTTATCCATATTTTCCATTGTAACATGGTAATTGAAATTATTTTCTGAATCAGCTGTTTAATTAACTTAGTGCTCCCACTATTCGTGAGAATAATGTTATACTAAAATAATATCATCTGAAAATATATTACCGATGCACATTTATAATATTATATTAATGTAGTACAATAGTAATATTCCACTAATGTTAAAGAGCGCTGCAGAATTGTTGTGATCCTGAGAGTAACATTGAAAGCAACAATTGCATGCTCGTTGAGCAACCATTGTTTCTTTAATCGTAATTCCAATAAATAATAGTGTTGTGATCACGACTTAAAATGGTATGGTTGCCCGACGACCTATGAGAAAATCGTTTTAAAGTGGCAACAAAATTAAATAACTAAATCAGCTGGAATATTGACCACTAGCGCTTGCAACATGATGTGTACCGATATAGAAGCAGAATTTACGAGGCATTTGAGCGGTATTTGAGCTTATAGGCTATAGCCATTGTTTTATTCAAGCTCTAGTGGTTGATTTTCAAGCTGTTTTTAATAATTACTTCGGCGGACACTTTCATGATTCCATCAGGCAACCATGCTAAATCATGTTTGTAATTCTGGGATTTGTAAATAATATCCAGTATCACGCTAGCTCCATTAACCATGTTTTTTACTAAAATTCATATGCTCGCACTGCATTTGTTATTCATGTCAAGTATAAGTGAAAAATTGATTTCCTCTCTTTATTGAAGAATATGTTTGATGACCTTTTTTATTTTCGTTAACATAATATGTTTTATCTACTAGACTGTATAATAAAGATAATTTTTTTTTGCATATGACGTATAGTCCGGGGAGTAGGACCGAAGGTCTAGTTCGGACGCCTTTTTGGCAGAATTTCTATTTGGGCACCTGTAAATTTCTGGCATGTCCGGTTGGGAGATTGGCGGTCTCTTTCTCTCTCTAGACAGTAACCTACGCCTAGAAAGAAGTGCCTCCCGTGACCGGGGTTCGAACTCCTCGCGTTAGAACCGACGCCATAATATGCTAGACCATTCCGTCAACCAATTAAGATAATAAACGAGAAGATAGAAACGGATTACCTATTACCTATAATTCTGAAAATGATGAGCATCAAAACATTTTAAGTATGACTCTAATAAACCAATCAATGTCATTATTACAAACTGTCAGGCAATTTTTTAAATCTGTCGAAAGCGTGGATACTTCTACATTCGAAGGTGTAGGTAAATTAAATGATTTTGTCAATAAACAGCCGAAAAAACCAAAACTTAATAACGAATTATTTTTCTAATGTTTATAGTAAATAATGCGTAATATGTACTTATAATACCATTGTATTTTTTTTTTTTAGTTTTTTTATAACATTTATCATACATTTTTAAAATTATATTTTATTAGTCAAAACTTGACTTTTGACTTAATTTTATATCTTAAACAATACATAGCAAGAAGCGAATTTTTATCCCCTTTCAACTTCAAGTTATCGTGATTCCACTATATAACAGTATTAATACATTTAATCTCTTATCCTACTTTTTTAGAATTTCCTTTAAATAATTAATAAACCATCGAATTTAACTCCATTTCTTATTTAAGTATTTACAATAATTGTTAAATTACAAGTCATTCACTTTTAAAAATTTTAAACAAGGTTTTTCATCTGGAATTATAATAATATCTCATGTTAATGTTTTCCATTGAAATTGGAATAAACTCACAGAAAAACATGACTCCACTTATTTTATGTTCACAAATAATATGTGTTAATAATATTTTACAATTAGTTTTTCGGTAAGTAATAAATCAAGTAAGGTAAAACAAGTTCGTACAAATTTAGTGTAGGTACATCTTTCCGAGAAGGTATCATATTTGACAATTTTCAAGTATTATAACAATAGGCAATAAATAATATACAATTATTTTAGTATAATCTCAGGTTCAAACATTTTTTTATATTATTATTAAGCTAACATTTTAATGTTAATATATTTTCCCATTCTATAACTAATTACTGTGTTTATATTCTTTACTCTATGATTTAAAAGGTTAAAAGTTAGTATTTTATTTTTTAAATAATTGTTGAAATACCTATATTTAGTAGTCCTTAGTTTTTTTTCCATTTCATCACCAAATTAAAATTAATTTGTCGACAAACAATTTGATTAACTATGAAATATTAATTTAACCATTATTAAATCTTGATTTCAGACATTATTTATCACTAAATGTAGTAACATGTTGGATACACTTATGTCAAGATATCATAGTGATCCTGAAGTATATATAACTGCAGCAACATATGAATTTGATGATCGAAATGATGTCGAATCAGCTAGAAAATATTTTGCAGAAGGATTAAAATACCACAATAATTGTAAAAATTTATACGTAGAAGAGTTCTGGGTAGAAGTACAACATTTAGAAAAGACTGCAGGTGCCTCACTCCCAATTGCTATTGAAAAATATAGAAATCTCATAAAACGTTTTGAAGGTGATATTGAATTTCATTTTATATTATTGGATAGAGCAATACAATTAAGTGCAGTTAGAGAATTGCAATGCAATGTTGTCAGGTATTGATCAGTTTTAAATAAAATAGATTGTACATTTGTATAAATATATTATTCTTTTTATGTGTATTTATATGCAGAGATATGGTTAAAAAGTATAGGCATAGTGAACTAATGTGGCAAAAATTAGCTAAAATTCATTTTGATGGTTTTATCTATCATCAGGAGACTGAGCAATTACACTATGATAAGAATTATATTAGTGGTATTAGGTTAGTATACAAATATTTTAAAAAACATACATACATTTTTTATGTTACTATTTTTTTTTTTTTTTTACAGAAACTGTATCAAAACCTATGAAGACGGTTTGAGAGAAAATTTACCACTAAAAAATAAACATAAGTTATGGAACTTTTATATTGATCATGTTATAGAAATTAGGAAATCTTATCGCATGAAAAAAGAAACAATAAGAAATTTTATGAATGAAACAATGGAGCGAGCCTTTCAAGAAGCGCATGATAACAAAGCATTACTTAAAGCTGAATATTATATATATTGGGTACAATTTCATAAATTATAATTTTTCTTTAACATATTAAATTTATTATTTATAGTAACAATGTTTATTTATTTTTATTTAGGCAAAAAACACAAATAAAGACTGCCATAGGATTCTGAGAAAAGCAGTTGAAGTGATACAAGATAGTGTAGAACTCTGGATTCATCTAATATCGTTTTATTTAAACTATGACAGTCTCGAAATGGGCATTGAAGCTTTTCAAGCTGGTGTTCGGGCTTTGAAAAGCAAATCAATGCCTTTATGGGAAATTCTAATTTTATATATGGGAAACACTCATCCAAAATTGGTAAAATATCTAAGAATTAATATTTTTATAGTTTTTTTATGGTATATTTTTACAAAAGTAATTAATTTAAACTGGTATTTAAAGTTATCACTTTGATGCTTTATGTAAATAATGTTATACAATTTTGTTGACCAATGTATAATGTTTATAGTACAAATATTATTTTCTCCCTAAGAATATTTTTTGGTTTCTTTATAACAGTATTTATTCATATTTAGCTGCAACAATTATATCACGAAGGCTCGCATTTTCCATACCCAGAAGTAAATTTTATAATCAGGCCTGAATATTTGGAATGGAGTGTAATTCACAATGGAATACTTTCAACTCGTGAACTGTTCGTTGAACTTAGAGACATAAAACCAGAATGTAAACAGTTGTATACAACCATGATTGCATTTGAACTCACTCAGAACTCTGGAATTACCAAACTAAAATCTATTAGAAAATTGTATAATGATGTATGCAATAATTTTGGTCATAGAGATATCGGTGAGATAGCTTTAATTTTTTAAATAGTACTATTGAAGCTAACTTGAAATTGGTTATACAGGAGTATGGTCTGATTGCATTCGTTTTGAATACATGTATGGATCTCGTAAATTAGTAAAAGAAATTTATAAGGCATCATTACTGTGTTTAGAACCAGATTTAAGGAGTGGTATGACAGAAGAGTTTGAAAAACTTAAAGAGGAATATAATATGTATGTTTAATTGCTATAAAATGTAAATTACATACTTATACTTTGTTTTATTTTTTAGGGAGGAAGATCCTAAAGATCACGGAGTTATTGTTATTGATGACGACGAATAATTTTATAGTTACAAAATTTTTTTGTTTTTTAGCAGTAATTTCTGTATTTCCTTTTTTTTTATATCTGTGATATGTAGTATTATGTTAAAATCTGTCTATTATTGATGATTATTTTTATTTATTTTTTAAGTGGTATAAGCATAAATTCTCAACCTATTCAATTCTATATTTTTAATATTATACCTAACATTTTGTATAATATAATAGATATGTGTGTTTCATTTGTAACTAAGACATAATTCATGATTATTTTATTTACAAAATAAAAATAATAATAATAAATATAATAATACGAATGTGCGACACTATGGACGTGATGGAAAAATTTCGTTAACTAGATCGATACTGATTAGTAAAATAGTAACTAGCCGAGAACTAAGAAATAACATGAAATGATTGGAAAGTCTACATTTCAACAATATAAAATATAGATCTTATAGATATTAAGATATATCATATTTTAAAGATAAGATTTTAGTCAGAATCATCATGTAACGTAGGTAATACGTTTTATAGCAATACGTACCTACGGAATAAAATAAAACATATTGACTCATTTTATTTTTTATTATTTTATACAATTTAAACTATACATTTTAGTTTTGAATTATTATATAATTATTACCTATCATTTTATACAATTTATACATTTTATTAATATATATATATCATATAGTATATTATGTAGGACTGTATTTTTAAAAATACATTTACAAATTACAAGGGAGTGATAAACAGTAGCAAGCGGAATCAATATGTACATACCTATTTGGTGTAAACAGTAGCTGGCGAAATAGATATAAGCCCAATGGGCATGCTGAAGCATAGACTCTGCACTATCTGCAGAGTGCAGGTCATTGTACTTTGGATTATTCTAGCCTCCTTAAAAATTCCGTGAAAAATATCCGCCAAATATATACCAATATATACCAAATAATATTTATTTTTTTGCATTTTTTAATTTTTATTATACTTTTAACTATTTTTAAACTATTGTAATATTCACTTACAAGAATAAAATTAATTAATTATTGTGTAGTGTTTATTATGTTAAAATATTAAAACTTAAATAATAAAAGTCACTCAAATAAAATTATTTTAAAATTAAACGGGCTAGTCTTCATTTTTTTGCAGCCACCTTTTTATATTGACCTTCTTGTGTATAATGCGCATTGTACCATTTTTTATGGAACCTTAGTCCTGGGACTCAGATAATCATTACATTCACAAATCGACATTAATTTTAATTCGTTGTGGTAGGAAAGGAGTACGAACAACGCATACAAGTACAGCACTGCAACAAAAATAGTAAAATATGTAAAAATGGAATTATTGAACCTTCTATTACATGTAAGGACTAGGATAGTTTTATACTTTTATGAATTTTAATCATGACCAACTTCGACTCTCCTAACCCACTGCTATCCATTCAATAGTCACACATTAATTTAGTAAATAAATTATACAGTCATATCATACCATATCAGTGTTATAATTTTACATTATTTTATTTAATCATAAGATTGTAATCTCATGAGTCATGAACTTCCATACGAAATACGAATATTATGTTCAGTATGCCCAGTATGGCCCATTATCTCTTGGAATATAATAAAAAATTATAATTTATTAGATACAAATCATAAATATAATTAATAGTTAACCATAAACAGCATAAATAAATACTGATACTGGTTTAAAATTTGGTGGTGTTACGCATACTCAATTTATCCCACCCTCCAACTCTAAAATAATTCATGTGGATTAACTTGATAATTTATTATTATTACTACGTTCATTGCAACTCCAACTACACTATAGTGTACACTAGCATATAGTTAGTAGCTATACTTTCAATGGTGCCTTAACATTTGTATATTATTATAGTGCAATGGTACCTCCTATCAAAAAATAATATCAAATTGAAAATTAAAAGGCTAACATTTTTAGTAAGTAGTAGTTAAAATGTACATCTTGTATGTGGTGTACATTACATTAAAATTAGCAGATGACAACTCTATCATTGTCATAAAAACTCGCTTCCACATAGATTTTATTGTACGAGTAGGTATTAAATTTAAAATCTGTTTGAAAATCGAATACCCATAGATTATAATAATTATTATAGAATGCCACTGATCACAATATAGAGTTATTTCAGCACGTTTTCATTACTTACATTATAATTATTATAACATAATTTCTCATAATCTTCCTAAATTATTGTATTTTCATCGACACGCACAATTTGGGTATTATTTATTGCTTTTTTTTGTTTTTAGTATAAGACACAACTCATCAACTGATCACTAGGAGAGCGTTTCTATTGAGTAAGGGAATCGTCAATTAAACATTTTAAAATACAGCCTTTTTCATTTTAATAATATTATTTATAGTTATTTGATATACAACTGATAGCCCACTACGCTTTTCTATTTTTTCATTTATCCAAGTACCTACCTATAACTTACCTACTCGGGAATCCAGAAAATTACAGTAGGTTATCCTTTAATCTGCATGCTTATCGTCAATTTATTCCCACCATACGACATTTATCACCATCACTGCTGCTTCCTGCAGTATAATTATTGGCAACTTTATGTACTTAAAAATACCGTGGTCTAGTGGATACTGCTCTGCTGTACATTAGGTGCCGTGTGGATCACTATTATATATAGGAGTGTTAAATTTGAATGCAATAATAAGTATCATTATTCATTGTATACAAAAAACGATTATAAACGGAGATTATTTGTCAGTCTATGATGAATTTTCCACTGCAGGGTGGTGAAAAAGGTGGTTTATGTTTAATTGATCTGAATACCTCAAAATTAAATCATGTACAGAAACAAACAACTGGTGTTGGTGTATGTTTCAAGTTTCTACGACTAATAATTTTTAACTATAACAAATATCTAAAATTATTTGATAGTAATTATTATAAGATATAATACGTAATTATTTTACGAGTGAATTTTAGATTCCGTAAAAATTTTAACTGAAGATACATTTTTTTTTAATTAGTCAACGTTTAAGTTCTTGTATAATTATTATAAGTCAATCTAATAGAGAAACATGTATTGATTTTCAACTCTAAGCTACATTTTATAAATGTTATCTACAAAATTACTTGTAAATATTTATGATTTCGATGAATTTTTGTCAATATTTGAACTTCAAAAGCTAATAAAAAAATTGTGCCAATGTATTCTTATAATTTTTGAATTATTATAAGACTAACACATGATGAGCATTGTATTAAATTTTCAAATATTTCGACTTGGTCAAAAAATGTTATCGATATTTATAAAAAAAACAAAACGAATATTTCAAATGCCTATAAATAAACCTTAAATAAGCGAAATGTTTTGAAAAGTAAATCATGTTAAAAAAATGCGAATCTGAATAACTGATAAAATTTTTAAGTTACGACTTATACTTTTTGAATAATAACAAATATTGAAAATCTTTCATTATCGTTACGCGATTTCGTAAAAATTTAAAATTCAAACGCTCATAAGTCATAACATAACATTTTTCCTAATGAAGCTTCGAATTTTCTAATTTTATAAGTAAAACGTATAAAAAATTTAATGTTAAACTTTTTAACTTTAGATATAAATACAACAAATTTTATAAATTATCAACAGCAAAGTTACTTACAAATTTTCACGATTTTGACATATTTCGTAAAAATTTGAACTTTCCGCTTATAAAAAAAATGGGTCTAACGATTTTTTTTTTTTTTAACTTCAATAAGAGCAACTTATAAGAAACGTTGTATTAAATTTTCATGTTTTTTTTTGCACCCAAAATTTTTTTATCGACACTTCAAAAAAAAAAAAAAAAATTTAAAAAATCGAAAAGTTCAGTTGTTTATAAATAACTCAAAAAAAAACCAAACTATTTTGACAATTTAACTATTTATAGTTAACACTAATATAGTAATATAAAATATAATATAATAATATATATACTATTTGGTGAAAATGTCAAGTATTTATAGTGATTCGTTTTTTAATTAGGTACAACCATATTATAACGAATCGATTTTGCCGAAAACAGTTTTCACGTGAAAATTCCAGTTATACCCTCACTTTTTTTTGTTTCCCCTGATTTTTTTGAAAACTACTGGACAATTTTTACTTTTGATCTCTATAATACACCAAGGATATTCACTTTGCCATCGGACATCACCCCCGAAGTTTGAAAGCTATGCAGTACACACACACACACACACACACAAAACACATACGTATATCATTGTAAAATCAATACATCACTTAGTTCAAAATCTAAAATAGTAAAATCTTACGCAAATAACCTGTCATAGATAACAAGTCTATGGAGTGACTGTCAGCTTTGTCGTCTTCTTCTTCTTTTTCTTTTTCTTCTTCTTCTTCTTCTTCTTCTTCTTCTTCCTCGTCCTCATCTATTTTCTTTTTTTTCCCTTTCTTTTTGCGATGCTGTAGTGCGGTTTGACGATATATCGTCATATTTTTCCGATATTCTATGACGCGCGTTCTCAAGTCGCTTGTTGGGCTTTCAGTGGTAGTTCTCTGATTGCGATCGCGTTCACTTCCGTTGTTATCACCGATCATTATACTCATATTAGTCATATTATTTGACACAATAGTATTAGCAGCTTGAGTAACAGCTACGGGGTTCGTAATTACAAGCATCCTCGTCGGATGAACAAGCTCAACAGACCATAGTTTACTTAGTTCTTTTTTTTCTTCTTCTTCCTCTTCTTTTTTTTCTTCTTCTTCTTCTTCTTCTTCCTCTTCGTCCTCCTTATTTTTTTTAAAATTCATTTAGATCATTGTGTAGATAATTATTTAGATTTGGTAAACAATTCAAAGAAAAAAATGCATGTTCTACAATAATTTTGTTATTAATACCTATCTAGTTGTGTTTATCTCTCATGTATATATACCTATAGATAACCAATACAGCCATTGCGAAATAAAATTCATACAACATTATTCAATGAACGGTGAGAAGAAAAACATTTTTTTTCCGAAACTATAGATACTAATACCTATTATAATTTAGAAGTAGGTATTTTAATGGACAATAGGTAGGTACCTATTATATTATAAATATTAATAAAGGTTAATAGTATATGTTTTGTTGTTCTAACAAAATACCGATTAATAATAGAATTATTCTTTGTAGCTACTAGCTTATACACTTCTAATAGATATAAATTAGGTATTTCTATAGGTACCTATTATTTTTATTAAACATACCTACCTATTTAGAATTTTTTTCATTGAAAATGCAAGGTTAGAACATCCTAATATAACGGAATAGTAATCATAATAGTTATATACTTCGAATTTATAAAATTCTAAAAACATTAATAATTAAAAAATATATGTGTGAATAGTAAATGAATATTAAAATTTTAAAATATAAATATAATAAAATATTATGCAGTTATTGATACATTACTTTTGAACCTCCTACGGTGATAAGCCACATTGATGGCGCACATCTCGTTTTGTCCGCTACACAGTAGTGGCTGTATAATATTTTTACAGTTATTAATATTATAAAAACTATTGAGTAATAGGTGAACAATAGCTTACGTGTTGTGCTTTAGTATTCTGAAATATAACGATAAGACTAGCCACATAATAATGAAGATGATCCAAAGCAAAATTGCAAAAGTTATTAAGTTTCTTGATCTCTATAATAGTACAGATTTTAATTAAAAGCTAAAAATAATATGATATAGTAATAAGATTTTATGTTGAAACTACCAATAACCTTTTCAATATTATTAAAATAATATAATTTAGTTTTGGGCCTATACTAAAAATCATTTTATAATGTTATCAGGTGGATTCATTAATGAATGAATAGTTAACACCTTATTATTAAATCTGTAATTTAAAAAAAAAAATAATTAAAACATTGATTTAATTGTTATTGTTTTAAAATTATATTAAAATATTTACGTTGTACTATTTTTTAGTGGTCATTGAGGGATAAGATATCAAAAAATTAATCTTTGTAAATAAGGACCCTTTTAGTGGACAAGCTTATAATATATTAGTACCTAAGCTGAAATTAAATCATATATTTTTAAATTTTATTTGATAATATTCAAGTTACTAATAAACATGGGTCCACTAATATTTTATAAATAAACAGTCAAATTTCAATAAATGAAAATGCAGGTTGTACTAGTCTCGAAGGCTTATTTATTTTTCAAGTAAATTGTTTACGAGTTGTTCAATCACAAGAAACGAAATTTCATTAACAACTAGCAGAAAGAAATCAAACAGTATTATCTTTTGTAGCCATGGTTTAATTTTTTTTATGTAAGCCTATAGTTATTACACATATAGTTAATATATCTTATATTAATGTTACAACAATATTATAACTTACTAAAGAAGCTCCAATAATCGCCACACTCCAAGTAATTAATAACAATAAAATAGTTCCAAGAACAACTATTTGCTCTAAATGAGGCAAAAACAAATTTACAATAAATTAGTGCTGCATATAAAAATTATAATATTATTAAATATGTGCAGTGGCGTATTTTGAGAAGGCATCCTTTGGATACCCTCGACTTAATAAAAAAGATAGAGAAAAATTTAATGACTGAATGTATTAGTAATTAGTAGGTAAATACATAACTATCAACATATTTATTTCCAAACTGCAAAAGTAAAATTAATTTCATTAGATTCCACGACACGTTTCGAGATATGCTTGAGTTTTTAAATTAAATTTACAGTTTATCTGGAACCTTATCAAGGAATTATTCAAATTTCATCGGGTCATTAAGATCCCTTAGTTTTTGAAACCTCTCGAAAATCGCTCAAAATACGTCACTGGCTATGTGAACTATATGAATATCTACTAACTTGATAGTTCAGATACATTTATCCCAATTATCGCCAATGACAACATCTAGAATAGGTATTTTATTTATTTTAATGTACCTAGTAATCAATTTCATTTTGATAAAACAAAAAATGATAGGTACAAATTCATGATTTATTTGTATATTGTGTACCTACTTATAAACTTAATTTTTATAGAGTTGTTAACCATTGTTTAATTACTGTAACATACATATAGGCATTAAACTAACGATTATGAAAGGCTTATAATATGTAGGTATATAAATTAAATTTATATTGACTATCTGTATATTAATTTTGCAGTTGAAATATTGTTGGTCTAAGAGTTTAAAATTAACCTTGTTTAAATATTTTATAAATAATATTTTAATTGTTGAAAAAAATCCATATAAAATACAAACCTGCAAACATTACAATCATAATATAATTCAATGAAAATGTAGTACCTAGGTATCTAACATCAAAAAAATTCTTGAGCATAGTTAAAGTACTGTAAAAATGCCATATCATTATCTGGATTGAATGTAAAAATGGCCTTTATACCTAGTTTTAACTTTATCTAGAAGCATTAAATCAAAATCTAAAAGATTTAAATCGCAACTAATAAGACTTTTCGATGGGGTTTTACCTAATTTTATTATCAAATGTTTTTCTGACTTTCACTTTAATAAGTGAATTAAATTAATACCTATTCGTTTTAAATGTATGAAGATAAAATAAACACTTATGTTACCTATGCTACAAGACAATTTATGTTTTGAAGTCATTTCTAAACAATTGCTTAATAGTTAGGTAATGGAAAAATCAATTTCATATAACTACTAAACTACACAATGTCACAATTAATGAAATCGTTTGAAAATTTCTATAATATTGTTGTTTTCTAAAATACATTAATAGAAAGGACTAGGTAACAAAAATATTGTTCATAATCTAGTATAATACTAAGATAAACAAAATTTAATACTTATAAGTTATAACTAACATTTACTACCTTCAGTAACTTAAAGTATCGTAATTAAATAAAAATAATTATAACGTGAAATAATTAAAGATATATGATACATTTATTGTAAGCTTATTTTATATATTATTTACACATTATTATGTATCTAACTATAAATATCGAAAAAGAAAGGAAACGACAATGTGGAACATCGATCGACAAACAAATTAAGTATTTTGAATACAATTTAAATTTTAAATACGTATTATGAAAATAATTATTAAAAATAAATAAATAAATTTAACTTAATATCGGTTAAATTAAATAGGTGGTACAATTTTATCTAGAACTTTAAAAACCACTTAAAACTTTTAAGATATGAATAGATACTAAGGTACGTGGTACGTCTACTTAGTGTCATAGTACCTACCTACCTACATTAAGTATTTATTAGAATTAAAATACTTGTTTTTAAATAAAAAATTTGAAATAAAATACATTAATTAATATTTATATAATAATAATAGAAAATAGTAGTTATATTATTATTTTAAACATTAAAAAATTACTAATCGCTCACCGTAAACACTGCTGTAAAAACCGCAATTCCAAATTCTACAGTTAAAGACTGAATAAACAAAAAATTATAATTAAAAAATTTCATTTTGATTTCCTGCTGTGAAATGATATTATATATTTGTGATAAATTAGTGTATTTGTTACTAGGCGGTATCGACGTGGACTATTGGAATACACAATTTTAATTATAAATAAATTTAATAAAGTTTTAATTATTAAATTACAATAAAATATAATTAGGTTTTTGATGATAGTGGAGTTATAGTAAATTGATGCGTTATGTAAATACCTACTATTGTTGAAAACCTAAACTTGAGTGAACCTCGTTGCCACAATAATTTTTAAATTATTAAATTTCGATTTTATATACTTTATTTTATTTTTTTAAGAAAGAGAAAAGTAGGTACCTCAAAAGTATAGTAATTCAAAAAAATAGTAGGACGTAGATTTCTGCTTTCGTCTATTTATTTTTATGTCGTTATCTCGGTTTAGATTAGTTTAGAAAAATGTATTGTCTACATTTTTTAAGATAAAATTATTGACTTTAATAATGTTGTTATATTTTACAAAATGTCTACTATTTTTACCCGTTTTCTTTCAACCCACTTATCTTTGTATTCTTGATTACCTACTTATATGCTATCTTTACTTTTTTTTCAAATTTATATTATTAAGTATCTTTAGATCGTCAGTAAAACTTTATAATTGAAAATTTCAATGATCTTTAATCATCGATTCAATCATTCTTTTAATTTATTACATTTTTTGATTCATTGTTAAACAGTAGTTCGTAGATACTTTATATAGCATATTGTCATGTTTTAAACCTGCAAGTTGCAACTAAATTTAATAGTTTCTGCTAGAGTATTCCTCGATCTCACTAAGTAATTTGCATTTTCATATTCATTCATACTTAAATGAGATTAATTAATTTTTCGGTAACTCAAATTTGTATAGAATAGGTAGTGTTAAGACTACCCCTAAGACGTATTGTCACACGTTCTTTGCTGAAATCAACACATTTATATTTATATTTATAATTTATTAACATGGGCGGATAGGCCAATTTTGGCTTACCGGGAAATTTTAAAAAGGAGCCCCTACATGAAAAAAAGTATCTATAACAACATATTTGTGAGTAAGTAAGTCGTTACCTACCTTACCAGTCACAATCGTGAATTTTCATTTGTACAAAAAAAAAATTTATAAATTTTCATAAAACTTGCGTTAATGTGTAAAATCTTAAAATAAAATTTCAAGTTTGAAATAGTTCTTATATCATATAAGATTATATTATATATTTATTATTTATTTTATACTTCAAATCTCTGTGGTAATTGCGTAATATTAAAGGGCCTCATTGACGAAATACGAAAGGGGGGCCCACCGGGAAATGCTTTTAAGAAAACTAAATACATTATCATTCCTAAAAACTAAGAGAACTAGACGATTTGGTCATGCATGAAAATCCAAAACTAATAAAAAATAAAAATAGGAAAAAACTGAAACTACGAGTGTACAGTATACATACAACTTTGTGGGACAGAAATGTGGTAGTCGAACATTTGACAGAGACAGGTGGAGAAGATTGTAGTGGAAATTAATATAATGATTTTTATTAATATGATAAAGTTTCTCTTCAAGCATCTAATTGTTATAATGATATCAAGTTAGAAAATAAAACAATGAATTATAAGTTATTACACAATATTATACTTGCAAGTTGCAACATAATTCTACTATTATTATTTACACATCACAATATTTTTTTAGTATTCAGAAACAAGACAGTTATAGTGATTGCCAGGACACTAGGACCGTTACAACATACCATGTTCATGGTTGAGCTTGAGTTAGTGGTGAGAAAAGTAGGTGATTATAAATTAAAACACTTGATGTTTTAATTATAATATGGATAGTTACTTAATTAAGTTAAATAACAAAATACAAAATTAAATAGCTTACTACAATCCTATAGCTAATAAACTGGGAATGACTGAAACTCGCGGTGATATGGCTGTAACAAAGTCCACAACGAGCAATAGTCTTACATATAGGGATAATAGCCAGTCTAGAATTGTGACTTTATAATGGAAGTAACATGTTATTTTTGTAAGTTTTATTGGATATCTAGGCCATTTAATATAAATAAACGCTGGGATATTAACAAGCAAGGGATAAAGTCCCTAGTATAATTATATTCTAGTTGACATGTCTTATTTTAATAGTGGCTGTTAACAGCTAACAGTTTTTTTAAAATACTTAAATTATTGTTATTGTATACTCTATTAACATAAAAATACAATATTTATTATTACAACTAATGATGGTAATAATCAAAATATAAATAATCAAATTATCAAATATGATCCATTAGAATGAATTATGATTTACATTTATTGAAATGATTATATAAATAATTTAATGATATACTATTAGTACAAAGTTTATTATCAATACAAGTTACAACAGTCGAAACTATAATACTGATAAAAAATTATTCATTACCCTCAGCTTTTAACAAAAATTACTACCAATACAAAATGTTAACTTAGACGATACTATAATAATGTTATATAACTACTAGTGTTGACATTTGAAATTATTATTAATTAATGACTAACATGCTAATTAATAATAGCCATTCCTAACTATGTGTTTTTGTACTTTTTGATATATTTTATCACGTAATTTATTTGAATGATTTGGTTAATATGATTTAAATAAATACTATTTTTTGTTTTGATTATTTTTATTCCCATCACTAATTATAACTTAGTGATCTAACCATATAATATATACATTATTTATATTTGACTTTTTAGAAAATAAGAATGTGATATCATAAAATAATACACATCAATTAAAATTATACATCATTATTAAGGGCAAAATCATAAAAAGTTATGATATACAAGTGATATGTATTATTATACGTTGTTTATTACAATAATCAAAAATACTAACATTGCTAACAATCACAAGTAAAATAATTCAATAATTCATAAAGTAATTCAATTATCTAAAATAATCAAATATATTATTTGTTAATTTAATAAGAGACAATAATTAGTCCATTACAGTTTAGAAATAGTTTTACTTCAAAAGTATTTATATTTATTAGTTAATTATCTATTATACTAAATGTTCATAAAAATAAAAAATAAAATAAAATTTATTTGTACATCACTAATAAAAATTAAGATTACATATACAAGTATAAGTTACTAAAAAGTAAACAATGTTCATGGTAGACATTTTATGATTGTTCTAATTTATTTATACTAATAGCATCAGTAAATTAATTCATCAATTTAATTTACAACTTATTATCATTTCTAAATTCATTTATGCACTAATTATTCAGAAAAATAAAATACCTTAAAAATAATTAAGTACTATTTAGTAGTAAGAGTTTAGGAAGAATTAATTTTTCTCAGATGAGCACGGCGTTGTTTGGCATATCTGATCCATTCTTTGATTATTAAATTAACATACTGCTGTGTAACAGTTTTGAATTTGCTTTTTGTTATATCTAAAAAAAGTATATTTAAATATAACAATAAATATACTCGTAACGAATAATTTTTTAATATGTGATTAGGTTATGACTTCTAATCCTAAACCACTGAGATACTTACCAAAAATAACTTTAACAATTGTTAAATTTCCTATTTGAAAATTTCCTCGAAATCCACGCCAAGAATAGTAACTTACTAAACTATACGTAAACAATCTACGTAAAAGTGTTCTAATAAAGTATTTTAGATCTGATTTACATGAACAGTCTTTATTACCTTTAGGTGTAATGTATGAAATCTGTGAACAATAAACATTTTCCAATAAAATAAATGACCACAATATGCTATATATTTTTAATAATATTAACTTGGTTAGCTTATTTATTTATTAATTTCTTTAATTAAATAAAAATGGTAGTTGGAAAAAAAATCCCCGGAAAAAAAATCCACGCGCTAGGAAAAAAAATCCCCAGTAGTATTATATAATTTTATAAACTACATTATATGAAAAATAAAATTAATAGGTATTTGTTTCAGTTCCAGTTTAAGGTAGTAGATAGTAGATGCCAGTATGCCACTCATCTTATAATTGTCGTAGATAAATAGAAGTGTTTTTCCAATGTAGGTACTTTATAGGTAGCCAGGTAGGTACACGATTAGAGATTTAGAGATAATGAACTTTTTCGACTGCAATAAATAGATGTTATAGCAATAAATTATAGCAATCCTACTGGAGGATGGAACAATCGGTTTGCACAGTTAGTCGGTCAAAGACATCCAGCAACATGGAAGTTAATTAGAAAAATTAAAAATGAAGTAGCTGCAGATCTAGGAAAGTTAGATTTAAATGATGTGGGCGAACCATTCAACAAAAGTAAAAAACTAGGGTTGACCCAAACTACAGAAAAAAGGTTAAAGGAACTATGTACACTAATCCAAAATGATGAAATAAATATTGAAGGCTTTCTAAAAGCGATTGCTCATAACTTTAGAAAGCGTTGTAATGACTAAGAAATATTATAATGAAAATTTTTAAAATAACATACAATATTAATTTTTTTCTATTGTATAATTATTAATTTATAAAATATTATATTATATTAGCATATAGCATGTTTATAAAATAATTAAAACTATTTATATTTTTTTCATACACTTTTATTATATATTTTTAAGATATGACGGTTTTTATAAAATAACAATTTTTATCATGCCTAATATACAACACAGTATCTATTTTATTTTTAACATATAACTCATTATATATTAAATTATTTATAATTAGTCAATCCCCAGTATAATGCTACTGGGGATATTTTTTCTGCAATTCATAGAAACAATAGCTATTTTAGTAAGAAAACAAAGCTTGTTGTTTTAATGAGAAAGCTTTAGAGTACCACTATAAATTTAAAATTAAAATAAAAAATATATTAAGTATTTCAAACAATTATGACGCTCTGTGCTAACTTTGGGAAATATTTTGTGTAGTGTCCCAGGTATGTGACAATTGTAACAATAAAGAAAAAAAAATTTAAAATAACTTACAAACTTTTTCTTAAAGCAATCATCTAATAGTCTTGATTCTAAATCAACAACATCTTCTATTTCTGTCAATGGAAATAAATATAAAAATTCATCATCGTCCATTTTTGCTGGTGTTCTTTCAGGAGATTGTTCAACATTAAATATTTTTGCAAAGTAGTCCAAATTTGAATCTATTCTTTTCATACATTGCCAAATACTGTTAACAGATCTATCGACATACTGAATTGTATCTGAAAATTAAGTAATATACAAAAGTATAAATATTATACAGGCATATTAAGTCATTCAGGTACCATTATTCTTGTTATCTTTGGGTGAAATAATACGGGATTCTGAATCCTCCAAATCGTTCTGTGTAAAACTTTCCATACTGCTAAAAGACACGTGAGAACAGGCTACGTAAGGTAGATGTACATACAGCAAATCGCGTTTTAAATGGAATAATATTTTTGCTACCTACTCTGTAACACGATTAGGTTCTATGATAACGAAGCGAATTCCTCGTACGGTTTAACGCGGCTGTTGTGTACAAATTTTATCGAGTGAAAAATGAAATGTATTGCTCGTACTCTCAAAACAGTCAAACGTAAAAAGTTGTTGATAATAACACGAAAAACTGAATAGGTGACTAAACCATGACAAAATACATCTATTTCGTCATGAACCAAACGATGTTACAATAATTATTTATGTAAACAAAGTTTATCACGACTTACGTCCATAAATGTCCACTGATAACGGTTCTGTAAGCCGTATTTGATAAACGCGTGTGGTAACGGCTAGAGTAACAAAGAACCTCCGTGGTCTGCGTCGTTTTGGCGGTAAATGTATTTCGTTATCACCGTTATTTATGATAAGCCATCGTTATTATCGCCTCTTTAATAAATTATTATTATTATTATTATTATTATAATCACGACAATTCAATAATAATATATTATTATTATTTAGTTACCGCAGGGCATGGTTGTCAACCGACATTCGTATGTGACACTGTTTTCCTCCACTATTCACTACAGCCGACGAAGATTTATTAATATTAAAAACCACCTATTATGAATCTCAAAAATAATTTTGTGATTTTGATTTTTTGATGTGATTTGTTGACTGTCCTCTAGCAGTCGTAACATTTTTCGTAAGTTTTTCATGTCAAATATATTAATTATTTAATTAATATCATTAGGTACATATTATTTTCCGCCAAACTCGTTCTTCCATTAACAGACATTTTCTCCTTTGAAAAATATGTTTAGCTTGCCTACCGTCCTCTCTCTTTCAAACTAACACGTTTTCTGTGTTTTCTACAGATGACTACTTTTTTTTTTTTTTTACTGATTCTATACATTTTGTTTTCTTTGTATTTTCATAGCTTCTTCTCTATTGAGATCATATTGTTTGTGTATTCTAAAGTACCTACTTAATTATTATTAGTTATTTCATTTCAATTATTTCTTATGCCATTTTTACATCTGTAATATAAAAATTTCAACAGCATGTGTTTAATCTAATTTACACATTGATCAACCGGCATCTCCGTGTGTCTTTATGTTGAACGTTTTTATGATTAAAATCAAATTAAGTTTCTTCTAGTAACTAGAATTTTTAGTCTAAGAGTTCACTATTATTCATTGCTTCTTGAAGACTGGTTATCAGTTGTTAGTTAAAATAAATATTCTTTTCCTATCCGTATTCCTACCATCTACTCATTTTTATCTTGCCATTACCTATATATATTTTCTAAATTCTTTACAATGTAGGCTTTAGGCTTGTTACCGTTATTTTTCATTGAACTCCCATTTTGGAGAACCAACTGATCCATGCTATCAATTTCAGTGGGGTAGGGAGGGCTGTTGCAATACACTTCGTAGTATTCTGAGTTGCCAAAATGCTACTACAATCATTAAAGTCTATGAAATTGTCATACCTGTTAATTAAGATATACCGTGTGTATATCATAATCTAATGAGTGTATTAAATTATGCTATTGTTTAATAACTATGACATGTATTAATTTTTTATTTTTTTTTTTAGATTTACAAGGATTATATTATTTAATTAATTATATTATAATCCTAGGTAAAATAAAACCAACCATGCAAAAGTGTATGTCAAAATCTGAAGTTCGGTGTGCAAGCTTAATGAACAATATATTAGAAGAAAACATTGATATAAATGAAATTTTGGAAAAAATTAGATCGTTTGAACAATTTGTAAGTTTATAGTTAATATTTTTAGAAGTTTTTTTTAATTGACGCATTTAATATTTAGATAGGACATTTCTAATTTTTCAAGAAAGTCAAACAACATTTTGTTGTGATTTTAATAACTTTTTTTTTGTTTATGCATTTAATTATCCCCTATTGTGTTTTGGAATCATTTTTATTGTAAATTTTATTATATATTAGTGTATTACATATTCATCAAAATATGTATATTTAAATAACTTCTATATATATATAGAAAATTAAGGGATGTTTTTAGTTCTTTGCATTGTGAATTTACAACTTATACTTCATGATCTGCATTTAATGAATTTCGAAAAGAAATCACTATACTTTAGATTTTTGAAGAAATTTAATGTGTTCGGTTTTTGAATTTAGAGTGAAGACTTGTTTACCTTTTAATTATTATTGAATCCTGAGTACTATACATTTCAAATTTTGTTTGAAGAAGGGTTGTATGGGTCATTAAATTTTACTATTTACTAAGTGCCATTTCATTAGTCATATTGTAGACTTATTATTTTATAAAATGTTTTTTGGCATTCACAAAATTCATAGACTGACAGTTGGTGTGACTGGGCAAAAGAAATATTTTTACATTTTCAACAAATTCAAACTTATTATAACCTTAATATTATTTCCTGGATCTTAAATTTTAAATTATTATTAACATTGTTAATTAAAAGTCATAGCTGTTTATGTATATGCACATTGATTAACCTATTTTTCTTATCTTATATATGATATTGTAACTTAAACTTGGATTATGAGTGCCGCTTAGATCCGTTTGTTGTTGATCAACAATTTTTTTAATGAGTTATTAATTTATAATTTATGTTTTAGAATATTCGTCATGGTGTAGGTAAAATAGAATTCACATTTTATGTGATAGATTTCGTTCATAATAAGACAATGCAGTAAGTAAATGATTAAATTTAATTATACTATAAAGCTGGTCTATAATAAATTATAAACATTATAATATTATTAATTTTATCAGGTATGTAAATCAGTCAGATGAGAGTGATCCTGTTATTAACAATGTATTTAATGTGCCAGAAGTTGAATCACCAATGGTGAAACGAATAATACCTAAAATATCGACGACAAAAAGTTCAAGTCAAGGCAAAAAGACAGTTCAAATACATACAGTGACTTCAAAAATGAACAAAACAAAAATAATTGGTTAGTTGCTAATTAACTAATTGTCTTAAAATTATTTAAGATAATTTAATGTTACTTCAATTTTGTAGGATGTAACCTGTTTAAAATATTATTAATTGATTTTTGAATTTTTAATAGAAAATCTTATGCAGTTTGCAATTTAACATTATCAATTATTATAATAAATCAATTTATTTTCTAATGAAGGTACTAATCAGGGGCCCAGTTTAAATAAAAATAAAAACAGTTAATTAAATTATTTTATAACTATTTTCATTTGAATCTATATTTTCATTATAGTAGAAAAATATGTATGGTTAAGTTGCAGAATAGATAAAATTATTCTGTGATTAAATAGTTATTATAAAAATTATAAGATTTGATTTCAAAACTAAAAGTCAATCAATGTAAATTGTCATTAACATTTAAATAATTTTAAGTTATTTTTTGTTTAATTTTTCAGATACTACTAAGAAAGAACGAAGGAGCTTGGATATATTAGGAGCTCTTTATGCAGCAATGATAAATTCTAATATATTATGTAATTTGTTTCATGAATTAGGTTATGTATTTACACTTCTTACTGTCAAAAATCATGAAATAAAATCTAATAATGATAATTTTAGTTCAAATAACATGTACTTTAAATCTTCTGATGATTGTCATTATTTTGCTTCAAAAACTATAGAACAATTAGTTTCAATTTTAATTTATTTGGAAAAACCAATCATTAATCTCATATTAAAACAGAAAGTTATCAACGCATATGCACCTGAGTTGGCTAAAACTTTTGAAAATAAATTAAACTCATTAGTTAGTAAATATACACAATAATATCATGCTAATAAAATATACTTATGTATAAAATGTACACAAATATTGAGAATTACTTTGTTTTCAGAACATAAATGATGATATAAAGTCTTTAAATTCAAGTATTTCAAAAGATATGGTAAAATTTGATGGTGAACATGATGCCAAAGATTGTTTTCCATCAATAAAAATGTTTTATGCTTTCAAAACTCAAAGAGATGCATTTTATGATTTACTAGAAAATTGGAAACAATATGAAAATCAGTATGAACTAGACCCTAAAAAATTTGAAAATATTAAGAAAATGCTTAATGAAAATAATAACTCTGTTAATATGAGTAAATTTGCTAAATTATTTGTTGCTCAATTGATAAATTCAACATTTGAAGAATCAAAGGTTATTTTTTTATACTACCTATTTATCAATACTACATTTATTTTTGTCTAAATATATTTTATTTAATATTTTAATTTATATGTTTTTTAGAATATCTATAAAAACAAAACTATTAAAGAGCTATCTGCCTCTAAGTTAGAATTACTACATCAGCGTATTACTAAACGAGACTATACGAGTGGATATAGTGTTAATCCAGCTAATGAATTTCCTGGGATGCAAATGTTTTTTAAAGAATTTATTATTATGTTGTTAGATGATGGAGTTTTTTGTAAACATTTAATAGATAGCTTAGTACATAGAATTGATGTATTAAATAGTATGGAATGGGCATCTGAATTACAAGAAGGTATGTACTGTTTAATTTATTTAAAATACAAATTGTTTAAAAGAAAAAAATTATACTTTCAAGGTGCAATTTTTCAACAAACCTTCTTTTTTTATGTTGATACTTTAAGATTGTTGGGTAAATTTTTGGCCTTTACATTATATAATCCATATAAAGATTATAATGTTTTAAATCCGGCTTTAAAAGAGTATATGTGGGAAGTACGATCAAAGGTAATTTGTATATTATAATAATATATTTATGATTTAATCTTGATTTTAACGGTTTTGTTTAACGTATAGGTTTTACCTCCAATAAATTTACTTGCAAAATTACAATATGCTTTTAAGCGTGGACATAGTGAAATTGTATTAACTACTTCATGGATAATTGAATACTTATACCAAGTGGATCAGATTTCAATTACAACTCCGTTTTATAAAGATGTACTGACATTGATATATTCTCTATGTATGGTGAATTCTGGTATAACTGCTTCCAAACTAATGTTGAGGTTACAGTTTAATTGTTTAATTGAACACATAAATATAGAACCCCATACACTATTTGATGACTCTAAAAGATCTTTAGATAAAAGTAATTTATTATATAAGACATATATTATTTTTATTTTTATTAATATGCAATGTATTTTTATGTTTTATGATGTTTTAGATCTTGTAGAAAATGTTGTAAAGGAATTACAAAATGATCTTATAGTAAATACAAAGCAAATTTATCACTATTGTCCACAACTGAATAACTACCGTACTGTATTAGAAAATAAAGTTAATAATAAAAAGATAAAATTTTTATCTCCTATAGTAAGTTTACCCAGCCAAAAAATAAACCAAAATCGTCAGATTGAAGTAAGTATACAGTTAACAACAAATTATCATTTTAATATAATAACTTTTTAATTTTAGTTAGAATTGGAATCGCATTTCTTTGAAAATCATTCTCCGTCTGTATTGGCTACTGTTGATTTTATTGCTAAAAGAATTGCTTCTTCATGTACCAAAAAGATTCAAAATCAAGGTATGACTGCTGTAAAGAATCAATTTGTTGATATTGTGTGTGAAAAATTCAAAGAACACATCAACGAAAATACAGTGAATAAAATTATTATTTTACTAATCATGTGTGTTAGACATTATTTAACAGTCAAATACAAATATTTACAGGATATAGATTTCAAACTAGATGAAAACGATGTTACCAAGTGTAGTTTATTTTTGAGTTCTTCTATTCAACAATATGTAGATCATTTTTCCAGAAACAATATTCCCAATTCCATCAAAGAATTATTAGATGCTGAATCTGTAAATCCTGGTTCCTTGCCGTTTTGCATTGCTGTTACAGTTCGTAAATTTAAAGCATTAGTAACAGATTGGGTCAAGAATCATATAAATATTAAAAGTAATATATTGTATTTTGTTTGTATCTTTTTTTTTTATTGAACTGATTAATAATTTTGTTAACAGAAATGTTTATTACCTATATTAGTACGGAATTGAAAACAAATTTAAAAAGTGGTAGTATAAATGAAGATGGAAATAATCTCCGTGAATTATTGATGCCAACTCATTGTGATGAGCCAGATGAAGATTTGTTTATTCCAGAAAATGAACTCTTGATAGATTTAAATGCAAGTATATTTTATTGAAAAAAGACACTTCAACAATGATTTTAGAAATAAAAATATTGAAATATTTAGTTAACATGTAAATATTATGTTACCCCGTAATTGCATCCCATGCCATAATGATATTAATATGACATGTTTTAGTGTCTTAGATAAACACTACAAAAATTAAATCTGTTGATAAGACATTTATTTAAAGAAATTTAATCAAAAATAATTTAAAAAGTTAAAGTTTAGTTTAAAAAAATGTTATTTATAAATGAATGTCAAATAAAAGAAAAGTTAATTTTAAATTTTGACTGAATTCCTATTTTTCTATATTACCTTAAATTAACAAATTAAAATTAATATCCAACTTACTTTAGATTAGATTACACAAAATATTAGTATCATTAACAACACATTAATTTTTTTTTTTTTTTTTTTGATTTAGTGAATTCATATAGCTGATATTTAAATGATACAAACTGATTTTTGCTATAATTTAAATTAACCCCAGTTAATATGTTAATATAGTAATATAATGTGACAAAACTAATAAATTATATATTATATTCTTTTCAGACATTTAGTTTAAAAATTATTGAATTTGAAAACCATAAACTATCTTCGGATGACATTTCAGAATATGCTGAAAAATTTAAAATTATTTTAGAAAACAAAAATAAAATGGAATATAATTTATACCGATTTATAGTTGCAAGACTAATTGACAATGTATTACTAGCGAGTATGTCAATTACCAATAATTATTCAAATCTTAGCACAATTTATTTAAGTATTTTTGTTTCAGCATATCAAATGCCAAAGTTATTCAATAAAGATGTAATGAAAGCTTATCATCCATATTTGGCTGAAAATCTGTATACTGTTTCAATGATAATATGTGAACGAAACATATATATTCTGTCAGGAAAATCAAATTCTCATAAGGCTATTATAAGTGAAAAAATAACAGCTTGGATACAATATTTTATTGAAAATAATTTTCTTACTATTGATGAACTTACAAGTCAAATTATGTCAATTTTACAATTATCTTGGCCAGAAGTAATTTTTCTAATATAAAAATACATATTACATACATAATACAAATTTAGTGATTTTTTTTTTAGGATACATTAAAATGTTTATCGATTTGCTTTAAAGATCTGAACAGTGTATGCTTAAAGAAATTTGATGATACCAAGGTTCAAGAGTTATTCATGTGGTTAACAAATTTCATGGATATGATTGAAGATTATGATATAGAGTATTGAGAACAATATAAACAAAAATATTTACTTTTTTGTTTCCTTTTTTTTATATATATTTATTATAAATATTGATTTAGTAATTTTTTTTTTTTACATCAAGACTGAATTTTTTGCAAGATCAGATTTTATTTTTATAATTGACAATATGATCTCTTTAAAATTGTTCTAAAATGTTTACTTTTGTATTTTAATAATTATTGAATTATTTTTTTAAATAATAAATGTCAAATTTTGATTGTTTATAGTGTATACATATCATAAGTAAATATAATCTAATTTTATGAATGCATATGCATATCTATGTTCGTTCTAGTTAATGTTTATTGTTTAAATGTATAATCTCTGTTTAAAAGTATTCCATACTGGCTAGGTTTTCTACAAAAATTACTCTGATCTTATATAAATTATACTGGCAATACTAAAACTTATTAAATAAAATAAATTGTTTGAAAATTTATTTGAATTAAACAAGAAGTTGACTTGAAAATGACCTTTTCACTTTTTTGTTTTTAAATCTTTAACCCCTTTAATATTAAAATTGTTAAATCATATTATTTGATTAAACAATTTAAAAAATGTTTGAAAGTCATTTTTAAGTAAACTTAATAACAAATTCAGTTATATTTTCTGAAATTTAATCAATTAAATATATTAGTTGATATAATTGGCTAAAATTGGGAAAAAAATTAATATTTATGAAGGGCATTTTTGACGTGTATGCATTATAAAACATCCTAATAGTTTTTTTATATTATTATCATACATACCTCCTACTAATAAACATTTATTATGCGCACACTTAGAAAATTGCTAATATTTAACTTCTTAAATATGGTCTCAGTATCAAATCCGTATAATAAAATTATGATCAGTTAATATAAATTTACTATTACAATTAATATTATATCTTACATTATTAATGAATGATTTATTGTGGGCAGTGCTAAGATGAATTGGTTTTTTTTAAATACTGTTTGTAGTATTTAGTGTGTTTTAATGTTTTCTTATTATCTATGTGATCCAATATCAGTTTGAAGCACACCTAGATAATCGTAGAATTCAAGTAGATAACTGTGTTTCAAAAATATGTTGAACAATTCTTAACACATTAGACTTCTTGTGAGAGCTATATAAAGTGGCAATTTTTGGTAAGACACGGATCATTAATATCTTCAGTCTTGATTTCAACTGCATTATGAGTTTATTTAATATTATTTATAAAAAGTTATTACAAAAGTATTTGTTTAGTTATTCGTGCTCAAAAATAATATGTTATTTAATAATTATAATTTAATCAATTAAATAATATGTAATAGATTTTTCAGCTAAATTATTAGATAGTGCCTACCTTATTATACATTTTGAATAACTTGAGTATATGTTAACCCACTTTTTCTTAATTAGTAAACACAGTAAGGTTTTTAAAACTAAGTATAATATGTGTTTTAGTAAATTGGCCGATCTCAATATTTTGTTCCATATAAAACAATTATTAGGTTCAATAAAAATATAAATTATTGTTTTGGTTTGTAGTCACAATATTTGTGCATTTACAATTTAAACGTTGTAAATAATAAATAATTGGTAGGTTTTGTGAATAGGAAAAAAATCCGAAGGTGCTATAATAATATATTTATAGATAAAGCACTTGTAAGTATCTGAACCTGAACTTAGAGTTTTAAGGATTACCAATAACTACTAACTAGGTAGTTATTCGTTATAGGTTTACAAGTCTATACTAAAAATGTTTTAATTTGCTGGTTAACGATTATTAAATGTCTAAATCTATCATTGTTTTCGTTTATCTGCAAGTTAAACCTAAACATGGTAAATGTATATATTAAATAGTATATACCAACTTGATTGACAATAAATTTATCAAGTGTTTACCTTTTGGAGCTTAGAAATAGAACTGTTTCAGACTTTATTTGGACCGATTCGTTTTGAGGCTATAACGTATCTTATAGTCTTATAAAACGTATTGTTTATGTAGGTATATTTGTATTATAGAGTTTGTTCTTCATAAATGTGTACATCATCAAATTGTCACCCTATCAGGCGGTCTCTATAATTGTTTAAAATTTGTAGACAAACTACAATAACTATAAACTATATAGGTTGTGCGAAAAAAGAAAAACGTTAATCGACTAAAATAAGAAAAGAAAAGAAATATTTTTTTCTATTTAAAACTTTTTATATATAATAAAAACTAAAATTGATCGTAATTGTATCGCTAAATAGATACAATGACGTTTTTTTTTAGGTATCTAGTGTACAATTTAAATCTGTTCGTTGTTTTACCAATATGTAATTTCTTCTCTTGGCTCCATTTTTCAACCGGTCTATATTAGGTAATAAATATAATTTTAAACAAATTAATAATAATTAAAAATCCAAAAATACCTACCTATTAATTAAAAATATTTGATCTAGATGTTATACGAAAAAATAAAATTGATTAGAAAGTCGATATTATTGCTTTCTATATTATACACGTAGGTATATTGTGTTAATTTAGTATATTATAACAACCCAGTTCTGTAACAATCAGTTTGGGTCCATAAATATGATATATAGATTATAAGTCGGTACCATAATTTATCTACAGTGATCCTGTAGTCTGAACATTATTCATTAATTATTATAATATTAAATACCTATTTAATTATTATAATATTAAATACCTATTTAATTATTATAATAGCTACCCGTTTGTAATTTTAGGTTTTACTGGTTTTAGATACCTATACCTACCTACCAAGTTAAACAATGGTAACAAGAAATTGTATTGTTGCATCATATTTATTGCATGATGGACATAGTAGTGGAGAATATGAAGATTTTTCTGTTTCACAATTTTTGGAACCTAATGCCAAGCACTCAATTTAAAAGACTTTTTTACCTACAATGAAAATATTAAATATTAATTGAATTTATTGAACAAAAAAAAATTTAATATTATTACTTCAAATCAACCAACTCATCAATGATAGTATTTGGTATATTATATTATATTGATTTATGTCAAATTCATTTATTATTAGAACGCTAGAACTCAAGACATTTTTAGCAATATCAACAAAACAGAATCATGACAATATTTAATGAATTCGCTCTGTATGGATTTAAATATGTTTTTTTTTTTTTAATAAAAACCTTTCTTGTTTTTGGTAGGTAGTTAAACCAATAACAGTTTGTAATAACCCATTTGATTAATCTCTGCAAAAACATTATTACCTATGTTCTATACCTAATATATATATATTAGGTATAGAATTTATATTATAAATTATTATTATTATTATTTATTTATATTATTATTTTTATTATATTTTATTTTTAGAATTAATGTAAAAATGATTTACTCGTTAGTAATGCACTAATGCTTGTAAAATTTAATTTATAGCCCCTTGTAGGTTGTTTATTTTTAAATTATAAAATATCAAAAATGTCTTCACAATATTTTTTGAAAAGCGTTTAAATTTAGAATGTTTACAAAATTCTTTAAAATCTCAAAAATGCACAAACTATTTTGCACTTAGAAATCTTAATTTCTATAAAATTATGAACTTATTTATATGCGACTGTGACAAACTGCTGAAACAATAAACAAGACTACATAAAGTACACAAAAAGTTATGTACAAGAACACGAATTAAATTTACACAATACGTCCAGTTCGAAGCGTTACAAAGATGGATAACGAAAGCGTCGAAAGCTGTACTTATTTACTTAGGATGGCAATGGAGATAGGTACCGAACGTTTGCATTCTAAATATGACAAAGCTAGTTTTCACCGGAAGCGTCAATATTTACGTAAATTTATTTTCCTTTTATTTTTGAATTTTTTTCAACCTCTTTTCCACTTTTTATCTTGACAAAATGACAAATAATGATAATGTTTAAATTAAGTAGTTAGTTATTTCAAAATTTTCTATTAAATATGTATTATTTTGATAATGGGCTTCATGGACCAGATTGATTGAGGATTTTAAAACTTATATTTCAAGAACCCACGAGAACAGTATTTTACGTATTCAGATTTAACGCCATAGCCGACCAGTGGCGATTTGACAATTTTATTTGACCGGAGCAAGCTGTGTGGAGAAGCACTGTGTTTATCTGGATGATCTAAAAGTTATCTATATCTTCTTCAAAATCAAAATGCTTTTCGACCACAAGTTAGTTTATTGAAAAGTATTTCAGAATGTGTCACATCTGTTACATAAAATAAAAAAAAAACTAACATCAACTTTTGAAAAACACTGGTAACTTATAAAGTATACTGCTGCTACGATTTCTCAAGTTATCTCTACAGTTGAAGTGTTGAACATAATACACAGATAAATAGAATTGAAGTTCTAAAAAAATAATAAAGTAACGAGAAAATCACCGAGAAGTACGAAGCAACTAAAAATACTACGATAAATACTATTGAAACAGTAAATTTTACATCTAATATGGACAGTACAAAATTAGACATGATAAATATTATCTTTTTATTGATTTACATAGTCTAGGGTAGAATTAATTTTTATTTTATTCCAGATCCAGTTTACTGGTGATACAGTAAATTGTACACTTAATATCGAAATTAGATATTTACAAAAGAATATTAAGACATATTGTTTATTATTATTTTTAAAATAAAAACTAAAATAATATCTGTTTTTCTAGATCAAAACAAGATTAAAATTCCTACAATAAAACCCAGACCGGTAATCGCAGACTGTGTGATTGGGTAAACGGTCACTTTGTACATACTGTCCATTGTTAAAAATACAGAACGCGGACACTTTGTACTATTATATACATAAAGTATATATTATAAATATAAGTTTTATACCTAAGTAGTAACTAGTAAAATTATGTTAAGTGTTAATTATTAAAATAGAAAAATTAAAAATAAAAAGTAAATTGTTATAAAATATTGTAGGTAAATTAATAATAATCTAAATAATCAAATAGGTAATCAATAATATCGTTTTATCATCAGACTACATGTAAAAATGTGTACAATATAAATATGTCAAAAGGTAGTGTAATATAAAAATAGTATTTAGCTCTAATAGTTATTACTATTACAGATTTTAAAATTATTAGTTAATAAAAAATAAAAATAAAAATAGTATAATATGGAAATACTAATATGTCAAATGATAAAAAAAAATAGTTAAAATCTATACATATAAAGTATACATGGAATTTAAAAATTGTATATTTATTATTTCTTTTCTTTGATGCTGATTAGTGGTTACATAAAATAAATAGCTTATTATTGTCAGCAGTATAGAATTTCTGTATTTTCTATTGCCACATTCGTCCAATTGTATTACCCGATAATAGATGATAGAACGATATTATTGATTATTTAGATTATTTTAATATACAATATTTTATTACAATTTACATTTAATTTTTAATTGTTCTATCTTAATAATTAACACTATACATAGTTACTAGTTACTACTTCGGTAGGTACCTATAAAACTTATATTTATAGGATATATTTTATGTACATAATAGTACAATAAGTGTCCGCGTTCTGCAAAGTACCTACTTTTTTAACAGACCGTACAAAGTGTCCGCGTTTCGCACTTTTAATGCTTGACCGTACAAAGTGACCTAGAATCGTGTGATTGATTAACCAAAAATAAGAAAGGTTATTATTAAAAATCATTTGATTCCATGAATCTTACAGAACGAATTTAATTAATATTGTTATAGTTATGCTTATGTTCTGCTGATGTAGTAAAAAATGTCTTTAGTTCTCGCGTTCTAATTAACGATTCTGACGTAAATCAATATAATTTATACCAAATACTGTCATTGAAGAGTTGTATGATTTGATGCAAGTAACAAAACTAAATTTTTATTTTGTTCAATAAAATCAATAAATATTCAACTTTTATTGTAAGTCAAAAAGTTGTTTTGCATTGAGTGCTCGGAATAAGGTTAAAAAAAATGTAACACAGTAAAAATCTTTGTATTCTCCGCTGCTATGCCCATCATACAATAAAAAGTGATGCAAAAATACGATTTATTTTGTAACCATTGTTTAACTTTGGTAAGTGTTTAAATAATAAGTATATATGAAAAAAAAAAAATGGTTTTGTCAATACTGTTAATTACCTACATGCTTTAATTTATTTACAAAATAAATGAAATGGTTTATTGAAATAATACTTAGTTAATAACATTTTCAAAATTGTTTAGGTATAGGTATCTAAAACCAGTAAAATCTGAAGTTAGACGAGTAGCTATTATAATAATTAATGTATAATGTACGAGATCACTGTAGTAGAATAATTAGTAAATAAATTACGGTCCCTGCAATGCGGTAATTATTGTAATTTTTATTGTGAATAGTATTATGACAAAAATTTTTTCCGGACTAATAAGGTTGTTATCAAAAATCCAGTGGCGTAGCTAGACAATTTTTCTTGGGTAGGCCCGATATTTTGATGGAATAAGGATTATTAATGAATATTTTTATTTAATAAAAAACATTATAATATAAAACATTCATTTTTGGAGAAAAGTTTGTAGGCCCGGGCCTACCAGGCCTACCTGCTGGCTACGCCACTGCAAAAATCTCGTTTTTTCCTGGACTCCATCCAGTCATTCCACAGGCTTTATATTATTATTATGGCACACGTACGTTTGTAAATTGCCTATACTTAACTCCTTATAAACTTGTATCTATCATACTGAACATAATTTATTTATATCTTATCGTTAATTACTCGTCAAGTTACTGATTTTTCGGGATCGATTTTATCAGTAGTAGTAGGACTTGTAATTGCCAGACTAATCCATGGTTGAGTTACTATATCTGATATGTTCAAACGTTCTTTCAATGGTGACAGTAATTTTATTATCAACTGTTTACAGGCATCAGAAATAATTACGTCTCGAGGGAATGTTACTGGCTTTTGAACTTGCTAGTGAAATAAAAAAAAAAAAACAACAACAAAATATTCGTCGCTTAACCATTTTTGATACTTCATAAATTATCTACTATAGGTACCTACTCACATTCAGTGACGTGGTGAGAGTAGAAACGATTATTATTAGAACCCTATGGAGGGTAGCTATTACGTATTTCATATTAACTCGATCAAGAACTCTTTAATCTACCATAATATCGGTTCTCAGGTAATTACAATTTTTAAAATTAGCGTATCTCGGTTTTTTTAACGGGTTTTCTCATAGGCAAGACAAGTTCACCACGGCACCGAAGACAGATCGATACCATGTATAATATTGGAAGAAAAAAATTGGTATCTACTTTCAGTAACTTTGTATAGGTCGCGTCGTCAAAGGGCAGAGTCCCAAATATCATGGCGTAAAGCACTACTCCAATAGACCAAATGTCAGAGGCGTTGGGCTGGTAAGGTATGCCTTTTAATATTTCTGGCGAAGCGTAAGCGTAACTGCCGCAAAACGTGTTGCTCGTTTTCATCTGACCGTTTTTCTTTATCATATTATTACGCGCGAACCCGAAATCTGATAGCTTGATATTGTAATTTGTGTCCATCAATAAGTTTTCACATTTTATGTCTCTGATAAAAAAACAAAAATGACTTAAATAAAGGAAGGTGGTACATTATTTATAGCATAACACTTGATTGATCTGCAGTGGTACCTGTGAACGACTCCTTTTTTGTGGCAATATTCTATAGCGTTGACAAGTTCCATGAACCATTTCCGAGCCCTATCGTCATCTATTTTACCGTCTCTTTTAATGATGTCCAATAGACAACCATTTTCTGCGTATTCCATAATGATGTAAACCCTAAAATTCGAAACGTATTAGGTATATAGGTTATAATATAATAATTGTATAATAATATAACAATATTATTGTAGGTATATTATACGCCATAGTAATGCACAACAGTTTAACATTTATTACCGGTGAGTTGTTTCGATTGCTTGATAATATCTGATTAAATTCTCGTGTCTGAGGCCTTTGACTACTTCTATTTCTCTGGGGAGGAATTTTTCTAAATAATCTGGAGCCTCTTGAAGTTTTGAAACGATTTTGATTGCCACATTGCACTTATGGCGTTCGGAATGTGCAATCTATATTATATACACACAATTTCAAGAATCTTAAAATAACAAAATCAATCTCGCATCATGCTAGTAGAGAATTAAATATTATGTTAAACAATTTATATAACCTTAACGGTAGCATACGATCCACTACCCACGCTTCGGCCCACACTGTACCCGTGCGATTCTAACACCGAAAGCTTTTGATCTTTTGACTTTTTCTTTTCTTTTGATTTGTTTTTTTCTATTTTTTCTGGTTTCACGTTAGTGTTTGTGTTTTCCACTCCATCGGCCATTCAAATAATTTGGCTTTGAAATAAAAAATTTTATAATGTATTAAAATATTTATCTATGAATTTATTATTTATCCAAACAAATTTAGATTGCGTATCCATAGTTCGTTTAATCTAACATTTCCGTATGCGATTATTATTTAATATCTGTAAAACGGCCGTTACCAAGGCTAACATGGTATATAATAATATGTATATGGGTATAAGGTATATCTGCTTCTACCTAGCTATATTTAATTATTCGAATTTATTTATCCCGTAGCGGTCAGTCATCGTCCGGTACTGTTTGCGACGCACCGTCGCCGTCGACAACAATAATATTAATATATAGGTTACCCGC
>VUJU01001066.1:32703-63876 GCA_009835225.1 Aphis craccivora | reverse complement strand
AAAAAAGTCATAATATTTTGAAACTTAAACCGCATATGGACAACGCTAACATAAACATTCGGTGACTATTTCAAGTATTTACAATGATTCGTTTTTGAGTTACAACAATATAAAAAATATCATTTTTATCATTGGGCCCCCCATTATAGATTGAGACCCTGGGCCCGCGTGTTTAACACACGCAACACACCCGGTTATTGCGGCACTGCTTCCGCATATGTTCCTAACTAATTATCATTGACTTATTATTTTTAGCGTACAAAGACAAAGTTGAATATTTTAAAAACTACATCAAAATAAATTTCTAAAAAAAATCATTTGCTAAATAATTTATTGTAAAAAATGTGGTTCTCGTTCAAAAAATTTAAGTTGGTTATCGCCACAAAACACTCAATAGATATTAGATTTAGATAGTATAAACAATCTATGTACCTAAACCTATGTAGGTTGAAATATGGTATTTTAGTAATTAGTATACTTAAAAATTCCAAAAATAACAATTTGAACGAATGCATTATTAAAGTTATAAAGAAAGAGTATAAGTGAGCATGCTTAGTGAACAGTAATATTCACCCTGTATTGGTAAACATGTAATTATTAATTATTATAGGGTCGGAGCTATACTCAGCATTTCTGTTAGTATAGCTCCATAAAATATAATATAAAAGATTTATAATTAGGAGTTTGCGTTTTTATCATTTTGGAGTTTGCTAGCTAAAATGCAAGTTTGCCAGCGTTTTCCGACACAAATGAAAATTCTGCATATGACTACTCGTCCAATATTTTAAAACAATACATTTTGAATTCGATAGAAACCACTGTGGAACACGCGGCGTATGAAACGTAGTGATAAATACTGTGTATGTAGTCCCGGCCTTTTACGTAGATACAATAACCTAACCTAACCAAGGGGGGGGGTCTAAAGGGGATATAACCTCCCCCCATTAGCTGTATTTTTTATATTGTTTTGAAATATTTAAATTTAAATATGGACATTTTCTCAAAAATTTTACTAAAATATTTCTTGTTATTAGTTGTATACTTGTAAAATAGAATACCTATTTGAGTTAAAAATGTATTATTGAAAGTGTTTATTAATTTTTTGTTGTTTTTGATTTTCAATAACTCAAGTTAAAAGTGTTTAGCCCTCCCCATAAAAAATCCTGGCTACGCCTCTGCGTAGGTACCTAAAAATGATATAACATGCGTCGTGGTTAGGTGCACGACACACACAGTTATAGTATCAACGGCGAAACAAATATGATCGATGGGCAATTTATTGTCATTCATGTCGTATTAATTTTTTAATTTGATTATGTAATGATTCAATGTAGCAATTTTTGTTTGTATTCTTATAGTGAATTTAAATTATAAAATTATATATAAATAATATTATTATAATTTATAATCAGTAATAACTAGAGTACGGATTTTGATGCAATGAAGCTATAAAAACCCAAAAGAAAAACACTTATAATAAAGCAATTAAGTTCTAAAAATCTTCCAAAAAACCTTAAAAAACCGTAATAAATTTAAACCATTATAGTTTATTAAATAATTAAAAAAAAATGTATTATAATAAAATAGATTACTGTTTACAAGCCTGCTATTTTTCTTTTTCCACAGTTAATTTGTAAATTAATTTATTCTGTTTTATAAAAATAAATTAAATAATAGATAGGTACAAAATTGGCCGTAGCCATTTTCCTCCAAAAACGGGATACCGTTTTCCTCCACTGTCCATTTTTCTCTAAAAAAAAAAACTATTTTTGACCATTTTCCTCCACTTTCCATTTTCCACCAATAAATAAAATAATAAAATCGTCATTCGTTATCACAATGTTAAATTAAAAATAAAAGAACAAATCAAATATTTAAAGTAGGTAGGTATAATTATTATAATATAATAATACACAGTACGCGCTGAATTTGGCAGGTGGCTAAAAATAGAATTAATATTATACCTAATAAAAAAGAACTCACGTCGATAAAAACGCATTAATCAATAGATAAAATAATAATAAAAATTAGTTAATAAAAAGGGATTGGTAATAACGCAACTGGACAATATGTAAAATATAAAATAAAGTAAAAAGAGAATGGATATAATAAAAAATTAATAAATTAGTTAATAATAAGAAGTGGCAAAACGTGATCCTAGCCATAGGTATTCTATTTTTATAATACGGAACACAACACTACAACACTGACTAAAACATTGGAGGAAAATAGACATTATATTATTCAAAAATAATGTGGAGAAAAATGGAAACCAATCTTTTTTTTTTTTGGTGGAAAATGGAAAGTGGAGGAAAACGGTATCTCGATTTGGAGGAAAATGGTCCCGCCCACAAAATGATCTAAGTATTTATTTTGGTTGAATTTGGTTATTATTAAAATTGTTTTAAATTTTCAAACGAAAATAAGTATTAACCTTTGAACCGTTCAAATACGTTTAATAAAAACATACTTTGGAAAGCATTATAAAATGATAGGTACTTGAAAGAAAAAAATACCCAAAAAGCATTAAAATCCAAAAAAGAAAAATGTAATTTCGTGCCTTTGATTCTAAGTAGTATAAATTGAATGTATAGCTGAAAACTTCAGAGCAATAGAAAAAAAAATAAAAAAGTGGGCAAGTGAGTACCGCTCTGCTGTACATTAGGTGCCGTATGGATCATTATTATATATTATAGGAGTGTTAAATTTGAATCCACTGATAGTTATCATTGTATACGAAAAACGATTTTGAACGAAGATGATTTGTCAGTCTAGGACATAATTTCTAGTGGTTGGTGAAAAAGGTGGTTTATGTTTTAATGGCCTGAATACACCAAAATTTAAGTTCTTTTATAATAATTGTAAGCAAAACCTTGTATTAAATTTTCAACTCTTAGCTACTTATACAAACATTTTTATGAAATAATATACCTACAAAATAATTTGCAAATATTCATGGTTTTGACGAATTTTTGTCAATATTTGAACTTCAAATGCTAATAAAAAAAAATTGTGTCCGTGTATTATTATAATTTTTTAATTACTATAAGAATAACTTATGAGGAACTTTGCATTAAATTTTCAAGTTATTGATAGGGCCAAAAAGATTTTATCGGCACATAAAAAAACAATTTTCAAAAAAATTGAAAATTTCAGTTGTCTATAAATAGCTCAAAAAAAGTCAAAATATTTTGAAAATTAAATCACGTAAAGAAAACTCCAATCTAAATAACTGGTAAAAATTTCAAGTATCTACGACATATATTTTTATGAATAATAACAAATATTTAAAATCGTTTTAGGATAAATCGTTATCGTTACACTATTTCGTAAAAATTTAAAATTCAAACGCACTTAACATTTTTCCTATAATGATGTTACGAGTTTTCTCTATAGCTACTTGAAGGTAAACTTATGGAAAACTTAGTGTTGTAATTTTAATCCTTAGTTATAAACACAAAAAATTTTACGATTTTTCAACTTCAAAATTACTTGCAAGTTTTCGCGTTTTCGACAGATTTTGTAAAAATTTGAACTATAAACGCTTATAAAAAAATGTGACTAACGATTTTTAATTTTTTTTAGCTACAATAAAAACAACTCATAAGGAACCTTATATTAAATTTTCAAAACTTTTTGATCATTCAAAAATTTTTATCGACACTTTAAAAAAAAATTCTCAAAAAAATCGAAAATTTCAGTGGTCTATAAATAACTCAAAAAAAAGTCAAAAATTGAAAATTTCACTATATATAGATAACATTGACATTAACATTTGGTAAAAATTTCAAGTATTTACAGTGATTATTTTTTGAAAATTAAAACCATAAAAAAAAATCGATTTGGTCGAAAACTGGTTTTGCGTAAAAATTCCCGTTTTTCCGTCATTTTTTTTTGTTTTTCTCAATTTTTTTGAAAAATATTGGAAAATGTTAACTTTTGACCTCTATAATGCACCAAGGATATTCACTTTTACATCGGAAACCACCCCCAAAGTTTGAAATTGGAGCATTATTTCGACTAGTTATGCTATACTCAGACACAAAAAAAAAACACACATCATTGTAAAATCAATACATTCTTCACTTCGTTCAGAATCTAAAATAAATGGCTTCAAAATCCGTACCTAAATTTTAATTTCTAGTTGTTTAGTACCTAATTTTATCATTAACATATTTTATATAAATATCAGAATACAGAATATGTGACATGCGGGAGTTGTGTTTTTTGTTATTATCTTTTTCAATTTTATATTGCTTTATTTCGGAATTCGTCTTCAGATAACTATAAAAAAAAAAAAATCAAAAAAGAAAAAATCCAAAATAATTATAAAAGCATTAAAATGTTACGAAAACGTCTAGACATTTCAACAAAATACTTAACTAATATCTTTATATCAGTCGTCTTCCATCTATTTTAAAAATGGATTTTTTAGGCATCATACATATTATTGTTCACGTAAAATACTTAACTAATATCTTTATAATATCACTAATATTCTTCATCGATTCTAAAAGTGGAATTTTGGGTGTAGTCATGTAGTATATTATTATCGTAATGTTAATGTGATGGAGACATGTGGAGTTGTATTTTTTATTATTATCCTTTATTGTTGAATGTTGCATTATTTTGTCTTCCGATAACAATTTCAAAAAAAAAAAAAAATATATCCTAAATTGATTAAACATTAAAATGTTATTAAAACATCTAGAGTCTAGACATTCCAAAAAAATACTTAACTAATATCTTTTTATCATTCGTCGTCCATCTATTTTAAAGGGGAATTTTTAGGCGTCATTTATTATTCACGTAAAATACTTAACTAATATCTTTATAATATCACTAATTGTTCATCGATTCTAAAAGTGGAATTTGGAGTGTAGTACCTATATTAGGTACCTATTATCGTGAGGTTAATGTGATTATAAGAATAGGTATGTGATGAAAACACACGAAGTTGTATTTTTGTTGTTATTTTTTGTCATTTCTGTTACATCATGTTGTATTATTTAGAAATTCGTCTTCAGATAACTATCTTTTACAAAATTTTTCAATCATTATTTTCTATTAAAATATTCTTAATGTTGCCATTTTTTATTGTAATATTATATCATAGATGATATTATGTATGCTGCAGTTACGGAGGAGATATGATACTTTATGATATACCTCTATGCGTTGTTGAACGGCTACCTAGATCCCGTCCAAATGATTTAAACAACACGATGGAATTCAATTGACAGAGCCCAGGGGATCTATCGTAGACAATATCTTATTTGGGGATTTAAATTACTCTTATATATTAGTCTTCTCGATCATCTTTTATAAGTATCAATAATTTACCATTTATTATACCAGATATTCAGTAAGAAAAATCTATCGGAATTTATGTGTGAAAGGCACTTGCAATGTAGATAGGTATACGTACGGAGTTTGCGATCGGTGAGATTTTTAGATATAATAATTTTGCCAAACTTTATTGTCTTGGTAGACGGAATGCGGTTTATCTTATTAAAGATGGTTGGACGTCTGCGAGCTGGCAAAGTGTAAATATATTATTTTAATAGTTTGCAAAATTCTAACCTTTGAAATTGGCTGGGTGGCTTCTTTTGCAAAAAGCGCATCTGGCTGGATAATACAAAACAGTAATGTGTATTTTATGTATTTTATAAAAAAAACTAATATTAGCCTTTTGAGTTTATTGAGAATTTAAACATTTATTCAACCCCGCAAAAAATATTTTAAAACCAACATTATTTTATTTTGGGATTTTCTCACTAGGTAATTGAATATTTTCAAATATTATTTGTTTACTTTTATTGTTAATAGATAAATTATTTAGAATAATTCATTTTATTTTAATAAGTACAAAACAACATAATATGCAAGTGATTTTTAACCCTGAGTCACTATAAGTTTCATTATTTTGGCGAATGATTGGGTTTTTCAAAATAATGTTTTTATACAATATATTATCACGACAAGAAAAAAAATGATAAAAAATTCATAATATGTTGATTTATTTATTAACATATTATGTTAAGTGTATACTATGTGTGTGTATGTGTGTGTGTGTGTGACATATCCAATGTTTTTACAGACAATTTTAAATATAGAGAGCTTTGTTAACTTACCCCTTGAGGAATGGTTGTCACTCAACCAAAAATATGTATAAACAATATATATGGCTAAGGAACACCCTAATATACATATATTTAAAATTCAAATTTTTTAAGTGTTGAACTTTGGTCAGAATTAATAAAAAAATATTTCATTATTCAGTTCAGCGCACTGAAATGTATAGCATTAGGTTATAAGACCTGTCATTATGGATTTAACTGATTTAGTGATTTAAGTTTGCTTTTGAACATAATATAAATTATAAGGTATATAGGAACATTGGACCAGTGCATGATGGGTCATCTAATATATAAAATATTCATTTATTTACCAACATTCTATCATTATTTCATTTAAAAGATAAAATTCTTATGTGCTAAAAAATATTATTTTTTCTTGAGAAGACATAATTTGTATTAATACAATAATAAAACAATTTTTTTAAAGTTTAAAAATGTCCATGTCATTATTTACAATGGGGTAAAATTAATGAAGATAAAAACCATAACGTAATTATTAATTACAAATGTCAAAATATTTTTTTATATTTCAGTTAACAATTATAAATTTGTAGGTACCTAAACTAAATTATAACTTATAAGGAGCATGTTTCTTACATTGAGTAGGTAGGTCACTGTAATTGTAACTGACATTCAAATGTCTAAAAAAAAAAATGTTGGATTATGTATATTTGTAGTGTTTTTATATTACTATAAATCGTAATCATATAACTAATGAAACTAATGATGAGTCTTAAATTAAATTTCTAAGTTTTAGATATTAATATTGAAAACTGTATACTTTTCTAATTATAAAATAATTTTTATCATAATTCAATATCATTAAACATCATTTTTGTGATGTTTACGAATTTTGTCAAATCTAAATGCTTATAAAAAATGTGTCCTTAATGTATTCTTATAATTTTATATTGATATAGTAATAACATAACAGAATCATGTATTAAACTTTAGAACTTTTAACTTAAGAGATAAATATTTATCATAATTTATATAAAAAAAAAAACTAAATGAAGGAGACAATTTAAAATATTGTCTATAAATTACTCAATGGAATATTAATATAATTTTAGCATAGTAAAAATTTCAAGTATCTTTATTTTATGGTATTTGTACTCAAGCTTGAATTACAATAAAAAGCAAAGTATCAATTTTTTTCGAAAATTGCAGGTGTTGCTTAAATAAGTATTCCAGCTGTTTTTTGTAGCTTTTTTTTTTTAGTTCTCCTGATTATTTTTATAAGTGAGTACTTATCTGGAATTTTTATTTTTGAAAAAAAATATTTATTTAGAATATAAACCCATTTTTATATCAGTAACCATGGTGCACCATCAAAATAGTGAATTGAAACTTTTTTATTGCTTCTAAAGTTGACATCGGATAGACTTAATTGTAAAACAAATACGTCTATCGTACCGTTCAGAATCTATAACATTCCCTTTTATGGTATTACTTATAATTTTATAAGTTTAAGTACTATTAGTTGTATAGCCAATTTCAGGTAATCGGGTATAATAGTTATTAGTTTATTACTTATTAAAAAGTTATGTATAGTTAGTTTGTTTTGAATGTTTAAGTTGTTCCGAATATTTAATAACAACAGGAGGCATTATGCTTTACATTATATACTTTACATGAAAATATGTTTCATTTTTGCTCTTCATTATTTAAATTGAATCTGCAAAATTGAAAACTGTATTTATTTTGGGTACAATTTAAATAAGCCATACAATGAGAGAACACATTAAGATATTTTAAAATTGATAAATTAAAAAGTATTTAATTATTTCTACTTAATTGATTAGTTTTTTCGTATTGTATATTATGTAAGTCACTTGTAGATGAAATTTCAAAAAATACGGTTTCTATTTACACTATTAATATCTAATATCAGTTATTAACTGATTTATTTTTATATTAATCTCATTTATTATCATCATAAAATATTTTAAAGAATATTTTCAAACTTATATTCGTGGTTATATCGCTAACTCTGGTTTCTGGAAGAAACGCTTGTCCCGTCTTACACCAGTCCAACCCACATTCCTCTATCAGGCCTATCATTATAATTTATAGTAAATTCTATTAGTTGGTTATTAAATTCAAAGGGTTCATAAATCAAAACAGTTTTAATTATGATCATAAAATAAACAACGATTTTTTTACAGCCGTATGGCGTATATAGATAATAATAATATGATTTTTTAATTTAATATTTAGGGTCAAAATGTAGAAATATCATCAATAATTATTTTAAATTGGTTTAACACTATGGCACTATCATGGTCGCCGAGGGAGATTGGTAATTTATACGTCTCCCTATAGTCATAGAGTAGAAGATAAGTTCCGGAGGTAGTTTCAGATTAATTTTGTACCCACAGTACTGAATTTATACGGGCACTCCTGCATGTAGTGCGTAGGCAATATATATCATATATAATATATTAAGCTTTATACACATTATAAACTTGTGTCTTGTATACACTATATATTGTTTTGAATGCTACAAAAAAGTTTGATGGCTGAAAAACAATTTGTCTCTTCTCATTTCACCACTACCCTCACATTGTATATTCCCTTTTAGACTTTTAGTAGTATTAATAGGACTTACATATTATAAATTTAATATATATATATATTTGTAAACATTATATACAGGAAGCTTGTGCTCAAAATGGCCGGAACGTCCGTAGTTCAATTTTCACGGTAGATCGAACGATGCCACACAGATAAGTGTACCATTTTGTACTTGTACACCCTTATTATTATTTACTTGGGGTATATTGTGTCTATATATATAATATATATAGGAGTATATTGACCTCGAAAATTACTATCAGATCGACGGTTGAGGAGTATCTTATCTTATACATATATGTACCAAGGTACTAGGTAGATGCATCCACATATGATGTCACTATATTAGTGGTGTTTGTTCGCTCATAGAATATATACAATCGTGCGCAGATTTTAAAAGCTGTAGTCAGAGCTAAACAACTGAATCGACATACTGCTGCAGTCGGCAGACTTTAATAATTATATTAATCTCGAATTTGAATCTTGGTCAATTTGATTTCTTAATTCAGTGGGAAAAAATATCATTATTTATTGTTTAGAAATAAAAACAATAATAGGTCCAAAAGGTCTAGGATTTGAAATGCTGATCACTTCGTGATTCTTAAACTACTATTATATTTATAAACAATAAATTTCACACTCTATAGTGTAACGTTTAATATAATATATTCATTTAGTGAAAATAATGTTTATACATTATATTTGTTTGTACCTTTTTGTGAAGTAGATAAAATTAAGTACATTTATAAATTTTGCATATTACAATTTTGTACAATACACCTATTGGATATTTTATTATTATTTATTAGATTATTTAAATATTATTTTTATCATAAAATGTATTGTAATATTTTATTAATTAATTTTTTTTTAACATGTTAATTAATATTATTATTTATTACTAGGTAAAGGTACAATATGATTATTGCTGTATTAATATTTAATAATAACTTGGTAAAATAAGGTATTGATTTAATCATTTGAATAATTTTATAGTATAAATGCATACCTACAAGTTACAACTTATCAAAATTAATATTTAATTTACATTATTATTTTTTTAGTTTATTTTCTTAATAGTTATATTTTAAGAACTAAAATTAATCAAAACCAAAATTGTATTTATTGAAACAACGTACAATGCGACAAACATATGACTTTCAACTTTCAAGCGAGTCTGTCGGCTTGTTACTGCATTAGTACTGCACCCATAACACGCGAACAATGTCTTGGCCATGTTTCTCGTTCCATTTCTACCTATAATGTATACAATTTTATTCAAAATTTAGTACTTTAATTTTATACAAACTATATTTAATAAGTTATTGTTAAATATTGATATAATATTGTTTGGAACATAATATTTAATTAATTACTTATACAATATTAATTATAAGATAACTAATTAAAAGTAAATGTGCTTATGGCACTTATGCCATATATTATTAATAAACATAATATATTCAAATAAAAAAATAAGATATTACAAAATGTGGATACACTTAAATTCATTAGAGAAATAGTTTTTTTTTTAAGTCAAACAAATTGTCAATATAGTATAGAAAACCGATTTTTTCATTAAATAGATATTAATGATATTATACTTTATGAAGTAGACATCCACTTTAAGAAATGTACGATTTCACCGTATAAATGCCATAAATTATATATATTTATACTTATACACTTTATATACGTGTATAAATGTATACTACTCGTGTACATAAATGCGTACACAATGTAAGTTATAACATAAATGATGATAAATATAATATAAATTATAATATCAATATTTGTTAAATTTACTAAAAAATATAACATGTATAGATTTTTAATTATTTATTATAAAACAATTTTACAAAGATTAGCGATAGCCGATAGGTCAGTAGACACCAGGAGTTAATAAGTATAATAGTTGAATATTATTAATAATTCAAATGCTACTATATATGTTCTGATGTTTAATACTCCATCAATAAATATAATAAATTATAATACCTAGTTGAAATAGCAATAATAATTTATTCGTAATTCAAGAATATGTTACCAGTAAATTTAGTCTTAAACTCTTAAATTTTAATTTATTGATTCATGATTGTAGTGTATGTAATTGCTATACTTACAACTTATTAGTTACTATGATTTTTTCATTAGATTAGCATAATATCTATTTATTGCTCATGTCGATGGATTGAAACTAATTAATTTAATTATATGTTAAATATTAAAGTTAATTCAGATTTAAATTATATTATATTGTGTAATTAAGCTAAAGAGCAAAGGATTAAAAGTTAAATATTATTGAATTTATTTAACGTGTTCAATGTCCTGATGTTCAAATCTAACTTGATTTCTAGTATGTGAGTTTCAAAACTAATTACTATAAAATGTTATTACATAAATGTCATAAATCTATATTAAGGTCATTACATCCTATATTAAGAATTTGGTTTTTGTTTTGTATCGCGTTACTCAACTAATTAGCTTTACGATTATATTTAAAAAATCATCGTATATGTTTTAATATTGTAAGATTTATGTTTCTGAAATATTTTTTTACGACCGCGACGGCAATGCAGGTTATTAGTAAATTGCTCTCTCAAAGTCCGTTGCCTGCCAGGAGAGTGTAGGAGTTAATACCATATCGCGTGATTAGGTTGCATTTTCATATAATTATAATATATATTGTAAGTAAAAGATACAAATAATGTATGAAAAAAAACATTTATCCTAAACTCCCATACACTATTAATATACTTTATACTTTATTATTGTTATTAAGTAGGTGCACTGGTTGCAGAAGTCATCGCGGAACCTCGTTGTCGTTCAGTCTTGTTCTATTTTGTATTAAATGCGTTAATATTATATACTATTTTAGTTTCATAATAAACTACATAAATCCACTGAATTGCTTCGTATTACCTTCGAGCTGTAATTATGTTCTAGTATCCATTTTTATGTGTGTAAATATTTTTTATTTATTTTTTTTTTTGCTGTTGCCAAATTACCGCATCTCCACGATTTTGAGTTTTTTTAAATTTTATTTTTTTTTACGTCCAATTATTATAGTATTTGAAACGACTTAGTAAAACATAAATATAATAATAATTACATCCCAACTCAAGTTTTATACCAGCCATTATGCACTTGCAATTTTTCTTAGTAAATGGTTTTTTCCCCATTTATTTTTAATTTGTAGAGACCTTTGTGGACCTTATATATACGTATAGACTATAGAGTGAATTAATATTGCTACAAATTCATGAGTTTGAGTGTGCGTTAGTTTTGACGGTCGAGTATAAAATAAAAAATAATTACATTCAAGAGTTCGGACAAACACCAAATTAGTTCGTGATTTAGATTTTTTTAGTTTGATTCGGAACAGCTGTACTTATATAGAATATTAAAGCAAGTTTTATTTATACATGTATATAAATTATATTATTATATATATGAACGATTTCTTATACTCTCGTGGTCCTAACCAGTAACATATAAATAAATATAACCTGTAACGCAATCATGGATTTGAAACTTAGTTAATTTAATTTGACGATGGAAATAACTAGGAATCCTAATAATTATAATCATTATTATTAGGAGGTACGATTTATTGATATGTAGATACACTTCGTAATATCTCATTTTTAATCAACATATAAGTATTGTAATATCATATTTGTAACTTCCTTTACTACCTATATAGTCAGTGTTGCATACATTTTAAATACGTTTTTTACCTAGTTGTCTAACATATTTATTGCAATTTGGAATAAAATATAGAACTTTCTCAATAACTTTAAAGTTTTACTAAATTAGTTTATCAATAATTATACACTGTCAAACTTTTAAGTCATATTGTCATACATATTATTATTATATGAATACAATATTATAAAGATTAATCACAATAAATTATAATATTTCAAAATGCTGCTTAAAAAAACTAATTAGGTACATGCTTTTGTTTTTATACAATGTTCTTCGATTATTATTTGGTAAATAACATTTGAATTTGATTAAAGCTCGTTTAAATTCTATGATTCCTATATAATGTAAATAAAATAACTTACTGCTATATTGCTTAGATATTTTTACGTAATTAAACATTTTTCAAGAATGAACATAGTATGTCAAAAATATATAATAGTATTTATAACAGTACATAATAATAATAGCTAGTTGGTAGTTGATATACGTTTTTGTCAAAACTATTATCTGCATATTTTTACACGCGATTAAAAATAATTAGTTATGCATATTATATTATATACATATTATATGTACGTATATTTCTTATGCTTAGGTTTCAGGAATATCCGAGAAAGGTACCCATTATATATAAAAAAATTTTCTTGGGTGTTCAATCGTGTATTCGTAATGAGTAGTGAGTGTGTGCCACGTGGACACTGCCTTGTAACGGGAAATATTAATCATTTTTTGAGTACTTGAAAAACAACAAGTACTTACCAGCAAAACTTTTTTTCATTAAGAAAAATGATATCTACAATTTGTGTACAATAAAATAAAATAAGTAATAACTATAAAAAAATTAAAACTAACCGAAAGAAAAATAGATAATATTTTATAACAAAGGATGATTATTATAGTCTTACAGAAAATGATGATAAATCAAACATTATAGTATTTATTTGTGTAAAAAGAATAACTTAGGTTAATTTTTAACTACCTCGTGAATCGCTTTACTTTTTTATTGTTTTTTTTCTATAATATAATATTATTCAAAGCTATTAATAGTATATATAGTATGTATCAAATTTTTGAATTGTGGAATTATTCGCACTCTTTCCTGACTTGGAGTTGAAACCTAACTTACCTAACTCGGGTGATTGGATTGTATGTCGTATGCAGATATTCAATCAAAACCTCTGTACCGCGATAAAGCGCATTATGGTTCATAAATTTAAAACTTAAATAATTAACGTCAATATAATATGAAATTTTTGTTAATAATAGTGGCACGTGCGCAAAATTATAATTTAAAAATTGTTTAGTTTAAACGGTTAACCGAATATAATTGTCTGAATCGAAATGTTGTTTAATTAACTTAATTGGCTATACGTTTTGTTTAATTGTGCATATAATATATTAATATGTATATTGTAATTTGTAATATACATACATAAAAAGGGTGAATCGTGTATGCGCAGATATCTCGATTCAAAATTTTAAACGATTGTCGATTTCGTTAATATAATTATTACAATATTAAACACTGTAAATCGGTGTCATTATACGGTATGATATTTACTCTCGAAGACCGTAAAAAACGGTCTATAACTGATAAAGTTCTTCGAAATTTCCGTTTGGTTTGCTATAGATTTGACACGCAATGCCACCAAAGATCACTCAACGTACACTCAAACAATCTGACGCGGGCCAAACGTAAAGCTAAGCGTTGGTAATCGGCAGTAAAAGTGACGGCCGTATAAACATGCACACACGCGCACGCCGCGCAGTCTTTGTGTCGTATCTGCCTGACATATACCTACCAATGTCCTATACACAAGTACAGTATAATATTATAGTATTATTATTAAATTGAACCGTCAGCTGGTCGTTGTGCTGACCTAGAAATCAAAAACGGTATACCGTCCGCTCCCCCACTCGCCACTATTCTACGTCCAACGGGTTTGAATGCCTGTGCGGCGCGGTCGTGCCGCGGCCTAGTAATGACGGTTCCCGGAATCGATTTTCGGAAATCATTTTTCTCGTTTGGAATAAAGGAAAAATAAACACGGAAAATGCGCGTCGGCCGGAAGACCGCGGCCGAAATTCTATACGTACGCTTCGACGGATATTCATCAAATCGTTAGGTAGGTACCTACTATATCGCGTCGTCGTTTCCGCGGGATTATGCCTACGACGGCGATCGATGTGTGAGACGTGAAAACAAATTGGAAAAAATCGAAACTAAATATAAGACGTCCGAGAGAGTAGCACAGTGGCTCGTGAAGCGATCGAGTGTGAGGTTGTTCACCTTTCACCCTGGACGACGGGCACACGATGTTGACCCAGTCAGATGTCCCCACTCTCTCCTTTACTTACGTACGCCACACAACCAACTTCTCTTATTCCTGTGTAGTAGTGTATTATAGTAGTAATAGACAATAGTAATGGTAATAATGGTATAGTAGTAATATTGCAACGTGATAGTGTATGTGTGCCTACGTAATAAAAATAATGATAATAGGTATGTACTATATCAATCGAATGCAATTCGTAAACAAAGTATAACGTATGCAATTGGCTTCAAGCAAGGCCGCAGGGGACATGGGATGATTTATTAAATTAACTCATACAAATCATTTAAAAAAGCTTAATATTACCCAGAATGTATTGAATGCGTTTAAAATGTTTTAATAATTTTTTATTACATATTGTTTCATATTATTACATGCTTCTATTTCTACTTAAAAATTATATTTTCCAATACGGAACTGTTCCGTATTTAATTGATGAAACGAATAGAACGGCTGCTGCGAGTGCTGTGACGAACAAAAACTATTGAATTTCGTATTACGGTTTTCAATGGCACTACAACGGAACTGTTGTGTGTTTGTCCAATGATGCGGGCGCAACGATCGGTTGACTACGAAGTTATGTATGACGATAAATGATTAACACCAGCTATGTATTTTTAATAAATTTCACAATTTTACACATAAAGGCCTTCACTACTATAATAGTTTATTGAAATAGAATATGTGACCGATGTATTCGTTCTATGATTGTGTTCTAAAAGTCAGAAACCAAAGTAGTTGGAATATGTACATACGCATGAACCGAAGAAATCTTGGGAATAGGTTTAACCTATACGTTAATAAACGATGTGTTATTATTGCGAGTAGGTACTTAATAATTGAATAATTAAAACGGGGTTCTCAATTTTTACATTTTATTTTTTACAAAAAATATACCACTATATTATTTAACATTTATTTATTTAAATTTTAGATCCGTTGATTAAATGAGTGAAAATTCATCAAGGAACCTTTTTTTTAACGATTTCGATAAGATTAATCTTATGTATATAAACGCTTGTTGTGGATGGAAATTGAAGTGGAATCGAGAAACTAAGTATAATATTGTACCGCAGAATGGGAAAAGGACGTGCTAGATCAAAGTAATATAATATTAATATCAAACGATTGCGCTTATATAGGTAGATATTAGGTAATAGTTGTATATAATATATAATTTAACAGTCAGTCGTGATGTTCACAGTATACCACTGATGGCACTCGTGTTAGCAGTATCTATGCATTATATAGGTAGGTACGTATACGCGCAACGCACCCATCAGTGCACGGATCTATGACGATAAAATACCGTGTAAAAAAATAATATTGCGTAAATTTACGCTGTGCGGGAACGCGGGGTCGAGTAAAAGTGTGTGCCCCGCATAATCATAATATTCCAACTAATACTTATAATTTCTAAGTTATAACGTGAGGATATACTGCAATATAATATTATAATAAGAGGACGATTAAAACGCACAGCAAATTCGTTAGGTATGATAAATTTTAGAACCTTGCCACCACTTTTATTTCCATCCCCACCTCTAAATAGATCTGCAATGTGATTGTGTGAATGAACCATTTAATATAAGATTTCTCACTATTGTAATTGGAAGAAGGGAGTTTTTTTAGTGGTGTAAATTGTACATAATATATATACTTATATGTATGTATTATATCTGTATGGTTTCGGTTATCAACAATTGGTGGATACGTGGGAGAAGTATTTTCGTTATAAGTCAACACTTACGGTTAAAACTCTACTTTTCAGTTAACATATTATCCAAAATCTAGAGTTACTGCAAAGTAAAAAAAAAAGTCTACATTGTTCGAGACCTAATCTTTTTTAATCTTTGTGTTTAATACCAAACTTCGACGAGTTCGACGAACGGCGAGTAGCCCATAGTCTGATCTCATTTTTTAAATAAACATTACAACTATGTACACATTAATCGCAGTTAAATAATTACGTACAAACATGAAAAATGGGGGCTTCTAACCACTCTAATTTTCTATTAATTTCTCGATTCCGTATCTTCTCAGAACACATAGTGACCATGAACCTCTTTGTGTATACATAATCTAACTCAACTTAACCTAACCAAATAAGTATGGCAGAATATATAAAAACATGCTATGAACTAAATCAAGTAAAATAAAGTTTGATGAAACCTATTATACAAAATATTATTGCCGTTATTGTTAATTTATTTTTGAACCACAATTATACATTATATAATTCTGATTTATTATTTATTATTTATTCATACACGAATCACTTTATTATAATAACACAATTTAAAATATATATTTATAAATATACATTTTGTAGAGTGTATTTTCCATATTACTATAAAACCAACTGTATGACTTATTGACATATAAGTATATAACATATTAATATTGTGACAATGGCCAATTTTCAAATTTATCCATAACATAATCTTAATACCTACAATTACAGATTAGGATATATTTTAATTTGAAAATTTAAAAATAATAATAAATTTTTAATGTATAAATGTGTAACAATAACAGTTTTCCTTTCGATTTTCTATCAAATGTTGATAATATTTTCTAGTACACAATTACTTAGGTATCTATATCCTTTTAATTCTGATGATAGTTCTGTATAACTAATCGTGTTTTTTTGTTTATAACTTATACACAGAGTATGGATCGTGCGATGTCTTTTTTTAACATGTGTATTATATATTTAAAATGCATCATTATATTAAAGTCTTTCAAAATTTAAATACGTTGATGTACGTACAAATTGCTAAAATTGTTTAATAGCTGAAAACGTCAAATCAATTAATTTATTGATATTTAAAAATAATTTTTTCTTCGTAATTTCTGAAAATATGGTATTCTCATTTCTCAAAGATTATATCATTTGAATATAAACGGGTACTTATAATCTGCCTAATAACTTTATAATAAATTAAAAAATCTAATAATTTTCTGACATGAACGTCTGTCGTTTATTATAGCTATTTAGACTTCTATAGTTATAGTTGCCAAAATGGTATTCTTAATAATAAATATTTTTTTTTTGATAATAATTTTTTGGTGTTACCTAAATTTTTTTCTTGGATAGAATTTGCACTAAAAAATAAAAAATAAGCACTAGTGACGGAGTTTACATGCGTCCGGAATGAGCACGATTTAAAACTTAAGCCTTAAGGACAAGCCGGCGCGCGGCGGTAGCCTACGACATGACTTGAATATATATTATGTTTATAATATATCATTTTTATACGTGTATTCGCGTGGGAATCGCGTTTCGGCTTTTTGCTTTACAATGATTTGGTCTAATTTTTCGTCTGTTTGATTGTATGTGTATATAATATTATTATTATGTATAATATCGGGGAGACGCCGCCTAGTTCACTAGCGTTACTAATTTTTGGTTCTTGTAAAATCAGCGAAGGTACCAGTGTACCACGTATATTTAAACATCATAGTGTTGAGATGTGTTTTTTTCACTCTCCTCTCTATTATATACTTATAAGCAACGACGATCGTTTTTTGTTACTCAAATTTAATCTTAAAAAAAAATCACAAGCGTATGTACTATATACAATATACATTATACATAGTAAGTTTCTACTATAGGAGCCTACTTTATTAATCTATTATAATATGTATTTAAAATTACCGTCGTCATAGTATGCATTATTATTTCCAGTGGTTTGGTGATAATTATTGCTACCTATATAATAATAATACGTATTACTGAAATAACATATTATAGAAAACATGACACTATAATATATATTCCTAAAACTGCTGGATGCCGCCGTGCCGGAAAAAAGTGTTCGTCTAAAATAACGACCGTACTGGTATAATATTTGTTACGTTAACAAACATATACTATTTTTAAGTACCTACCCATATCAGTATTTTGTGTAATGTAAGGAAATCATTCTCTTGTTTATATTATATTATTAGGTGTTTTCTATTCAACGTATAATCGTGAGAATGTGATATCGCGGTTTTACAATTGAATTATGTGCACCACATAATGTATCTATGCAATGTACTAGTGTCTAACGATTAACTTACTATATTATAAATTATAATATGTATTATATTTAATATAATTAATATAAATTATACATGATATTATAATGCAATGCTATCATTTATTCAGAAGTTATCACTTAGTGGCACAACAATTTCTACGGTTTATTGCTAAACAATTGAATTCCAAAATACGTAATGAAAATAATAATTTTACACACGATTATTGTGATACATTTTAATAATTTATTTGGGTTTTGAATATTTAATTTGTATGAAAGAAATCTGTAGCGTATGACGTTGGTATCAAACCAAGTTTTTTTAGAGAAATTAAATGTATAATGGATAAGTTTATTTTTTTAAATTTCACTCTAGGTTGTCAAATATGATATTATGTACATGTAAACAATAATAAAAAGATAATTATTAGAAAAAACATGTATATAATATTACATGATATTCAATGAAAGAGACTTACTATATAATATAGTTGTGAATTGTGTCTTATTTGTATGAAGTGTCTATAACTAATATATATTAATTTGCATTTGCCCTACTTATAAATTCGTTAAATACATATGACTATATGAGACATATTCGTTCTTCGTTCCCGTTTCCCATTGGCGATTGGCCAATAATTGTATAGTTGTAAATCGAATATAAATACGTATATACTATATATGTGTCGCATACAGTAATATATAACCATCGTATAAATAGGTAATATATTTGAATTTAAAAACTCTTTAGGGAAGTTCGAAATATTTAAATGAATTGTTTTTTTTTTTTACAGATCTTCTTCACTTACCCATTAGGTGTTTAGTAAGTAAAATGTATATCTCACAGCTAAAATTATTGTCTTCTTGGAAAATAATCAGCTGTTTGTTCAGGACATATCGCACTATGTCACTATACCTATTATACATGAAACTACAGTGTTTGTGTTTTATAGAGTACAAAAATAATTTATTAATATATGTGTCCAGTAATACACGAATAGTTTTTTTTTGTATACTTGTGTAGTTGTGTGTATGGACAGTGACGACTGGCGATGATTCGTATCTTGTGTGCAACACACTGTAACACAATATAATATGTTTTAATCGCATACTATGTAAAGTACTACTATTTCACCTCGATTATTAAGCTTGTAACCGTGCAGGTAAAGACGGCGACAGCAGTGGTGCAAGTGTACTTATACCAGTAAGTATATAGTGTAGCCTGCAGTGTATAGGTTAATACAACGGAACTTATTGCATATTGTATTTATTTATATCGGCTGTCGTGGTTGATCTATTTAACACAAGACACTCATATTTTTTTCTGTATAATTATGTTTTTTACTATCTTTGAAATTGTTATATGACAACATGTATTTTTAATTCCTTATTCCAAAGCATCATATTTTCCAGAGTACTTTGAATATATTATTCGTTATAAGTCTTTACTATTTAGATAATGTTTAGTTGAGCGGAGAGAAGGGGCAAAGGTGTATTTCGCTGCAAAATATTAGTTCACAGGTTCACTACTCCACTTTTATAAACATATTTGGACATTTAATACAAAATTCTTCGTGACTTATACTTATTGTGATTAAAAAATGTTAAGAATACATAGTCACAATTTTTTTTATATTAACGTTTGAAGTTTAAAAATATTTATTAATATTAATAATAAGTTTTAAATATTAACGAAATTAGTCAAAATCATAAATATTTACCTACAAATTATTTTCTAGTGAAAATTTTATAAAAATATTTATATAAGTAGCTAAAAATTGAAAATTTAATACAAGATTTTCCATAATTTTGGCTTAATAAGACTCCACAAGTTGAGCGTTGTCCAATTAAAAAAAAAAATGTTGGCTAAAGTTTAATTTTTTATAAAATCAAAATTTTAAGCGTAAAATAAAGATTTTCTGTCAAATTATTTTAGATTTTTGTTGTAGTTAAAAATTACTGGTCGTAGAAACTTGAAACATACACCAGTTGTTTAAACTGGTATTTTCTGTACCTACATGATTTAATTTTGGTGTATTCAGGTCATTAAAACATAAACCACCTTCCCCCACTCAGTGGAAAATACATATCCTAGGTTGACAAATCATATCCGTTCAGAATCGTTTTTCTTATTATAAATAAGGTACCTATCATTGTCTTCAAATTTAACACACCCATAACTATACAGCAGAGCGTTACTCACTTGATCATCCTTTAAAACAAAAAAATTATAATACGAATTTTCAACACCACATAATTAAGAGAGACCTAATTTTAGATTCTGAACGAAGTGATGAATGTATTGATTTTACAATGATGTGTGTTTTTTTTGTTTTTTTTTTTTTTTTGTGTCTGTGTACAGTATAACTAGTCGAAATAATGCTTCAATTTCAAACTTCGGGGATGGTTTTCGATGGCAAAATGAATATCCTTGGAGCATTATAGAGGTCAAAAGTAAACATTCTCCAACAGTTTTCAAAAAAATCGAGAAAAACAAAAAAAAAAAAATGATGGAAAAAAGGAAATTTTTACGCAAAACGAGTTTTCGACCAAATCGATTTTTTTATATGGTTTTAATTCAAAAATCAATCATTGTAAATTTTTGAAATTTTCTCCTAATGTTTATTTAGTGTTATCTATATACAGTCAAACTTTCAAAACATTTTGACTTTATTTATAGACCACTCAAATTTTCGATTTTTCTGAGAATTTTTTTTTGAAGTGTCGATAAAAAAATTTTGGATGACCATAAAAACTTGAAAATTTAATACAAGGTTCCTTTTAAGTTGTTTTTATTGTAACTAAAAAAAATTAAAAATCGTTAATCACTATTTTTTTTATAAGCATTTATAGTTCAAATTTTTACGAAATCTGTCGAAAACGCAAAAATTTGCAATTAATTTTGAAGTTGAAAAATCATAAAATTTTTTGTGTTTGTAACTAAGAATTAAAAATACAATAGGTAAGTACTGAGTTTTCCATAAATTTTCCTTCAAGTAGCTATAGAGAAAACTCGAAACATAATTATAGGGAAAATTTTAAGTGCGTTTGAATTTTAAATGTTTACGAAATAGCTTAACTATAACAATTATCCTCTAACGATTTGAAATATTTGTTATTATTCAAAAAGTATAAGTGGTAGATACTTGAAAATTTCACCAGTTATTTAGATTGGCATTTCCTTTACGTGATTTAATTTTCAAAATATTTTTACTTTTTTTGAGCTATTTATAGACAACCGAAATTTTTAATTTTTCTAAGTGTCAATAACATTTTTTTGGTCCAGTCAAAATACTTGAAAATTTAATACAAAGTTTCTAATAAGTTATTCTTGTAGTGATTAAAAAATTATAAGAATACATATTCGTAATTTTTTTTATTAGCATTTGAAGTTCAAATATTGACAAAAATTCATCAAAATCATGAATTCATAAAAATGTTTGTATAAGTAAGCTAAGAGTCTAAATTGAAAATCCAATACAAGATTTTCCATACCAAGTTAAGTTTATAATAGTTATAAAAGAACTTAACTTCTGATGTATTCAGACCATTAAAACATAAATCACCTTTTTCACCAAACATTCAAAATGATATCCTAGGCTGAAAAATCATCTTCGATCAGAATTGTTTTTCGTATACAATGATAACTATCATTGGATTCAAATTTAACACTCCTATAATATATAATAATGATCTATACGGCACCTATACAGCAGAGCGGTATTCACTTACCGGGTTTTTTTTTTATTGCTTATATCCACTGAACCATTGATCTAAAACCAAAATTGACTGAATTACATTATGATAAAGTTTTAATTGAAATGAATGAATTACTTAAATTACGATTTTCAATAATCGTACTTCAATTTTTAGTGTTTCTGTCTTCCCTTCATTTCAATTCAATGTCACGCCGGGCAAAAACATTTCGTGTTACTTTTAAAAGGAAACACACTGTATAATTTATTATGCATATGGTATATAGTGTATATTGTGTGTTGTGGGTTTCTTCGACGGCAATGGCAGCGGCTGCTGTGGGTGTGGGTTCGATGTCCCGTTATGCTTTTATCCCGCCGTGACTGTGCACCATCGTCAGTGGCGGCGAAATTATCTGCCGGCGGGCCACGCTCGTCGTCGACGTGGTGTTATTTTGCATATTTTTTTCTTCGTTCATATACCTATGGTCCCTCGAGCTGATGATAATAGGTATTATTGTATTATTATTATAGCATTGTGATATGATCGAAGCACAACAAATACTGACGATCCTGCATCACCGATACAATGTTATATTATCTGCAGCATACACAGGTATACGGTACTACGGTACTACAGCGTATCGCGCAGTTATTTATAATATAATATAATATTATTATGTTACCAACGGATTTCGCTTTTGGCACCCTCTTTATCGTCATAAAATTATACGCGCCACTTAAACGTGTCATCGTAATAATCACTATAATACATTGCGATTTACAGCGGTCCAGTGCTGCAGGCAAGCGTATATTTTGTCGCGAGCAGGCTTGGAAATAGTATATACTATTATGCATATTAAATGTTAACCGTTTTGCGTTATCGCATAGAATTATATAGCTATCGCGGCTATTATTCAATTCTACTATGGCCTTCTCCTTCACACAGGTGGCTCACACCCAACACACTATTTGGTTTTAATTAATAATGCGTTGTACCTATACCTATATTTGTATATAGTATAATACGAGCATGATAATATATTATATATTATTATAGTCTCTCCGGTCGATTTATAATTTGTATACCTATTCCTGATATTCCTCTATTTAGAATGACGCCATAAAGTTCCAGTGCGTTATATTATAATATTAGTATACCTATGTTTGCCTGTACACATCTACGATGTTTAGCGAGGTGGTTTTGGGGGGATGATGATGCGGTACGAGTGTGGTCCGACGGCGTTAGTGATTCCACATTTTCACGTCCCAGACCTCATTTGACTCGTCCCGCACCATGTTTAATTGTCAAACTTTTCACTTAACCGACTCAACAGACATTCTATACCCATTGGGTATGTACAGTTTCTGTGTGCATTGACTCGTTTTAGTATAGTTTCTCTCTTTTTATGTGTGTAATATGACTTCCCGATCGTCACGTATATAATATATAAAATATACAAATGCAATGAGAAAAAAAAATACTGGCTTAATAAATTGATTTTTGTACAAATCTAGTTTATAATATATTTATATATTATAAATATATATATTTTTCAAAATCATAGAAATCGTCCTATAAAATTAGTGTAACTTTTTATTAAATGGATTACCTTCAATCTTGTATTACGTTTCTATATAAAGAGATGTTATGTGGTATATATTATAAGTGTAGTACATATCTATGATGGGAAACAAACAAGGAAAAATACATTCTATGTATTAATATACTTTTATTATAGTGGAAACACTCGTTGAACAATGAGAAAAAGCAAAATCACATTTCTCGTAGGTATTATAATATGTATTACGTGTAGATACGCAGCGATGTACATTTTTTCTCAATGTTTTTTAAAAGACTTCCTCGTCGTTCGTCGTAGTTTGAAAGTTATTTGCGGTTATTGGTTTTTATTAAATTCCAATCACTTTTCTTTAGAATATTATTGGTTGTTAGTTATTACACACTATACACAGGATAAAAGAAGGTAAGTACCTATTATTATATTATGTAAACGTTTTATTTGGCGATCATTTTACCGTATAGTATTTACCTACTATTTTTTACACTTAAATAAATTATTTTATTAGGAGTGATGAAATAAATACATAATACAGTAAAACCTTAGATTAGCAGACACTTTAGGTTACCGAAATTTCATCTAGTATCGTAGGTGTTGCTATTCAGGGGGTGGGTTGGGGGGTAAATTTTTGAAATTTATAAAGGGTAAATGTGTTAGAGGAAAAGATATTAGCTAATAGCTAAGTAATTACAATATTATTATTTAATGTTTTAATGATATAATAGTTTTAATATGATGAATGAGTTCGTTATCGTTATAGATTTATATGGTAGTAATAAGCTCGTTTTTCTGCAGTCGTTTTGTAATTATTTTTAAATTATGGTTAAAATCAAGGTAGTCCTCTATTCCATTAAAATTAGTAAAAATATCATTGTTCCCAAAAAAACGTCCACTATTGAGAGGTATTTATTAGGGAAGTTTAATTGTATTATATATTACGTAAGTTTTCTAAAAGTACGCTCGAAAATTTTTATATTGAACAATATAATTTGATTTTAAATTAAATGTCATATTATGGACACTATAGGCAGACCTTTTGTTCAAGAGATGTCCGCAGTTATTATTTTGAAAACTTTTTTTTTTACGTTACAAATATGAAATGTTAAACTTGAAACAAATTTAAAACAACTTGAATCCATCAAAAAAGTTATTTATTTATCATTTTTATTTTAAAAGTGTCAATACTTTCCAATACAATTAAATGTCTATGTATTTTAATTATTGAGAAATTATACGTTTGAATTTTGAATTAAGTCCATCAATATTTTTAAAATAAATATCTACTAAATAATTTATGGTAAAAAGGGAAGTTTTGATTTGATAAATATAATTTTGTATTAGGAGTACAGGACACCACTTAAATTGAATAAAAATTTGGGGTAAAAAAACGTGCGGTGAATCACCTTGTATAATATAGTAAGTATATACACTTAAGGTACATTCACATAGATATAGTATACATGTATTATTATACTTAATAAATATGTATGTAATATATAATATGCATGAGAAATATAAAACAATTAGTGAACTATGAAACATATTATAGTCGTCGTTTTTAAATACTAGCTGGATAGAAGTTTTGTGTTGCAAATTGAATGAGTGGAATGTATTATTTGAAAAGTTTTAAGTTTGGTCAAGACTACCCCTCAGTATAAGTACCGACGATCCTAACTACAGCGTTATACACTTATACTTTAAAATGTGATAATTGTCATCACGTCAGTAACTTTGAATGCGAATCATTAACTATAGTGGGAAACTATATTTAACCATAATGATGCCGAGTGCCGTGGTTTATTGTGTAGATCTAGAAACTCGACAATCATCGTAATAAACGTTTAGTGAGATCGAATTCCTCGGAGTAATTCCATTTAAACTCAACAATTATTATACCCTATAGCATTTAACGTGTATCGCCTATTACTTTTTGTGAAAAATTGTAAATAATTTTTTTTTAAATCGTAAATATAATTAAACATTAATGTAACAATCGAGATTCTAGGATTCTATTTGGGAGGTGTGGTGACCGATGAAGTGCCTAATACAAAACTTACAAAAACAAATAAACTAATTTTATACTACATACCTATTCTATAAACATCTATTTTTGATTTTAGCTAAATTGTCTAACATATTCATTTCATAAAAGGTAAATATCATCTATTTTATGTATGATTTATTAATTAAACGTTATTATAGGTAAGCCCTCAAGCCTAGTGGTAGGTGCGCGGGTCCAATTCCTTTGGAAATCGCATGTGTACATTATATGCACTCAAAAGAAAACCCTTCATTGCAATTGTAAATATTAATATTTGTTTTGCTTAAATTTTAAGCATTATATAGAATTGTACATATTTATTGATTGTATTTTATAACTCATATAACTTTGTAATAATTCTTGGTGACTTTGCATTGGTTTATAGTTCTTTTAGTACTTTTACACCATAAATGGTAATTGTATAGACTAGTATTTAGGTATCTTAATGACATATTAGGTATATAAAAATATATATAATGTACATAAAAGTAGTCCCATTAAAAATACATTAGTTTTAATTAGAAATATAATTGTTAATTTTTTTTTTTAGTATACAATTTTATACAAAATAAAGATTTTTGGATAGTTAATTTCTTATTGTTAAAGATTTTAAAGATAATAAAAAAATATTTTGTTAATACTAAATAAATAAACAATGATGTTTATTTTTTTTTCTAAAAACTGTAGGTATGTTATACTACTTCTTCTTACTTGATAAAAATATTATCCAAACTTTCAATTCTTTTGCATCGTTTATTAACAATATTTAATACATAATTTATATCCACACATATTGTAAGTTTATCGGTTATTATTTGGTGAAAAAAAAACAATTACGAGAAAATCAAAAACTCAAAACTAACTGCGCTTATAATATAGTTTAGATGGTATTTATTTATTTATTTTAGTTTTATTTTCGTAAGTATATTTTTACATCCATATTTAAGTTTTAAAAAAAAAAAAAAATATAACAATAAAAAGACAATTTATGGATGAATTTTTTTAATCAATATAATTTTTCACATTTTTGCCTGAATAGATTAGGATACACATTATTACACTGTATAGTATAGATATTATAGATACTCAACAATTTAATTTTAAACACAACAAAGGACTATTATTTTATATAATATATGAACAATGAACATGGATAATTTAGACATATTCATCACAACTTACTATTACCTATATTATCTATAAAATATTAATTAATTTTAGTCTAATTATTATGCTCTTTTTTAATTTTTTCTTCCCGATGACCAGTTCTATTATTAAGAAATGACGGCTGGGGAACACCTTTGTGTTAATCTGTTTTAACTAATTTATTTTTTTGCAGTATAATGAAAACATTAACACTCAGAATACACGTTTCACTGTGTGCAATTTTAGCTATTGCCTATTACATTGCATATTATAATTTGGTATGCGTACATGCAGTTTATACTTTATACCCACGGGCCACCGACTTATTGCTGCTGCATATCTCGGTATTTTTCATTTGCTTATCATTACATGTATTTAATATTAAGTTATAATTACGTAATTATAATATGTAGGATGTTGATATTTGAATATTTACTATTTCTTGTTTAAGAAGTGTTTAGTTTGTTTAGTTAGATAATTAAATAATTATGAAAACATATGTAGCAATTATTATTTATTACATAAAAAGTAAAATCTAATATTTTATTTTAATTGTATTTTGATGATGATCGTATATCGTGGTTTAAACCAATCAATGATAATTGATGTTATTTAAAATTAACAATAGAACTATAATATTGCAGGATCTATAATGGTAACCTTCAATCTAAAATCATTCAAGTGGTTATCGTAGGTAAACGTTCATAATAATTTAAATTTTTTTCGAAATTTTCTTTGTCTATCAACTATATGTGAATTATAATTATAATTAGGGGTTTCAGGCTTCAGCGTTGAGAACCACTGCCATATAGACACGAGTATTTACTATAATAATAATATGATAAACAAATATATAAGTACTATTTTTGATACTACTAAGTAATAACTGAAATATATTAGTAATTAGTCAGAATACCTGGAAAATGATTATAACATGAAAAAAAGAAAAAAAAGACATAGTTTTGAATTCCAATCTAGATAACTTTTCGTGCATTAGAAAGGACGGATTTATAAAACTATCATATTTTGAACTTTGTTTTTAAACAATTATTGTAATAGTAGTTCGTCAGAAGTAAAATTAATATGTAAAAATATATTTCAGTTTGTTTCTACAACGATAAAATTACAACTGTTAGACATTCAAACAAAAAGTATTAAGTTATAATCATTGATTATAAAATTGAAATGTTTTGACTGTTTTGAGATAAAGAATTTGTTTGTGTTATACTTGATAGAGGATTATAAAATTACTTTTTACGATGGATGGAAATATTATTATATTTAACATAATATTTTAAAAAGGTCATCACTGTTATCAGATAAAAACAATGAGATTTTTTTGTTCTATGGAAGCACAGTAAAAACCTACACAAATAACAAAATATTGTTATATTGTTTAATATTATTTTATGTAATTCTTATAAATAATAATATTAAAATACTTTTTGTATTATAAAGATATTAGATAGCCATATAAAAGAGGTCCATGAATCAATAATCCATATTACCTATCAACATATACATATTATATTATTCAAATATCGTAATTTATATTTGAAAACAAATAAGATACTTTATGTTCTTTAAGTTCTATTACATTTTTTATTTTTATCTAATATACTCGTACCTTTCTGTTTAATATTTTTTTGTGTTGTAGTCTTTAATGATCATTATATTATATAGAGTAGGTATTAAGAAAATAAGTACATTCAAGTTCTCAATAAAAATAACAATGTTTATGGGAGGTTATATATTCTTTATACCTATATTATCGTAGTAACTTTTAGCCTTTAGATACACATATATTTAATTATACTAATAGTTGATTAAATTTTTCATGGCTAAATAGTAAAGAATGATAGAATTTATATAAAAATATGTTTTATAAAAAAATTCTTAAAACTACAAAGTTTTTATCGTGATACGTGTATAATAATGGTTAACGTTTGTTAAAAACTAATTTTAGATTCTAAGCGGAGCAATGAATGTATTAATTTTACAATATTGTGTTTTTTTTTTTTTGTCTGTGTACACAAGAACGTGTCGAAAAAATGCTTCGATTTTCAACTTTAGTAGCTATTCCGGTTCAAAAGTGAATCTAAATTGTGCATTAGGGAGGTCATTTTTTTAATTTCCCAATAGTTTTCAAAAGCACCGGGAAAAACCAAAAAAAAAATTAAGGAAAAACGGGAATTTTTACGCAAAACCAGTTTTCGACTAAATCGATTTTTTTATATGGTTGTAATTCAAAAACTAATCACTGTAAATACTTGAAATTTTCACCAAATGTTAAAAATAGTGTTATCTATATACAGTTAAATTTTAAAAAATTTTTGACTTTTTTTTAGTTATTTATAGACCACTGAAATTTTCGATTTTTATGAGCATTTTTTTTTGAAGTGTCGATAAAAAAATTTTGGATGACCAAAAAAACTTGAAAATTTAATAAAAGGGTGAAGGTTCCTTATGAGTTGTTTTTATTGTAGCTAAAAAAAATTAAAAATCGTTAGTCACAATTTTTTTTATAAGCGTTTAAATTCAAATTTTTACTAAATCTATCAAAAACGTGAACATTTTAAAGTAATTTTGAAGTTGAAAAATCATAAATTTTTTTGTGTTTATAACTAAGGATTAAAAATACATCACTAAGTTTTCCTTCAATAGCTATAGAGGAAACTCAAAGCATCATTATAGGAAAAATTTTAAGTGCGTTTGAATTTTAAATTTTTACAATTAATAGCGTAACGAAACCTATCCTCAAACGATTTGAAATATTTGTTATTATTCAAAACGTATAAGTCGTAGATACTTGAAAATTTAACCAGTTATTTAGATTGGCATTTTCTTTACATGATTTAATTTTCAAAATATTTTGACTATTTTAAAGCTATTTATAGACAACTGAAATTTTCAATTTTTCTGAAATTTTTTTTTTTGAAGTGTGAATAAAATTTTTTGGCCCAATCGAAATACCTAAAAAATTTAATAAAAAGTTCCTAATAAGTTCTCTTATAGTGATTAAAAACTTATAAGAATACATAGGCACAATTTTTTTGTTATTAGCATTTGAAGTTCAAATATTGACAAAAATTCGTCAAAACCATGAATATTTGCAAATTATTTTGTAGGTATGATTCATAAAAGTTTTTGTATAAGTAGCTAAGAGTTGAAAATTCAATACGAGATTTTCCATAAGTTATGCTTATAATAATTATAAAAGAACTTACATTTTGATGTATTCAGTCCATTAAAACATAAACCACCTATTTCACCAACCACTGAAAATTATATCCTAGGTTGACAAATCATCTTCGTTCAGAATCGTTTTTCGTATACAATGATACCTATCATTGGATTCAAATTTAATACTCCTATAATGTATAATATTGATCCACACGGCACCTAATGTACAGCAGAGCAGTACCCACTTACCCACTTTTTTTTAACTATATTTTTAAAATTTGAATGCATTAAAAATCATAATGTTGATGATAATATGATTGTATAAATGATTATGTAATATGTATTATTGTATTTCATATATATTAATAATATTGTATATTTCATTATACACTTCATAATATGATAAACATATTTTTAGAAAATTGAGAATGTATAGAATCAAAATAATTGACTTTTTTGGTTGTTCAAAACAAAGTTATTCATTAAATACTATTTATTATTTAGATAGTTTCTCCGAATTTCCCAACATTTATAAAATAGTAATAACACAAAATATAATCAATTACTATAGTTCTAATTTCTAGTTAGTTATACCTACTATAAATGGATATTTTTTGCATTAAATTCAAAATAATAGTCTTATTTGTATGTCTGCATGTCTATATTATAAGACTATCAAATTATTTGTTTATACATTATAATGCTTTAAAGCTTAAATACTACTCAAACTAAGGTTAATTTTGTG